>JANVCC010000261.1:10684906-10834483 GCA_025345505.1 Todiramphus chloris collaris | reverse complement strand
GATACAGTGATATAACTGATATCAGAACTGATACAGTGATATAACTGGTACCAGAACTGATACAGTGATATAACTGGTACCAGAACTGATACAGTGATATAACTGGTACCAGAACTGATACAGTGATGTAACAAACACTGGTACCAGAACTGATACAGTGATGTAACTATCTGATATGAGTGTGTTCATATGGATCTCCTGGTAGGTGTCCATATGCTTTGTAAGCATTGGGTGCATTTTGGTTTGTTTGGGGTTTGCTGTGTTTTTTTTTTTTTTTAGTGGGGTAAGCTAATGTTTTTATGAAGTGCTACACCCTTCAGTGCTTTATTATGTAGAATTGCTGATAAATATCTCCACAGGGAAAAGCTGAAGAAGCTCTAAGGGCCTTTGAAGCATTAGTGAATCAATATCCACAGAGTCCTCGAGCAAGATACGGGAAAGCACAGGTACTAAAAATAAGCTGTAAATGTTGTAAACAGGTAAAATAAAACTTTTTCAGCAACAGAGTTTTAAACTCCTGTCAGACTTCATTTATAGTTTTATGTAAGTTTCCTAGGAGGGAAAAAAAATGAATTGTAGGATCTCTCCTGAGCTATTTGCCTTCTTACAGCAGGAGCCCACTTTGGTTCGTGTAGGTGATGTACTGAGCGACTCTTTCAATATTTGCCTTTTTTCTTTTCTTTTCTTTATGGATCTACTCATTACATCAGAGAGAATGTGCTTCCTGCCTCCACAGCAGCTCACTGCCTTTAGGGAGAAGGGCAGATCATTGAAGCCTTTCAGTACTTAAAGGGGCTTATAAGAAAGAGGTGGACAGGCTTTTTAGCAGGACCTGTTGGAACAGGACAAGGGGTGATGGTTTTAAGCTAAAAGAGGAGAGATTTAGACTGGAGAGGAGAGAGAAATTTTTTAGTGTGAGGGTGTTGAGAGCCTGTGCCAGGGTGCCCAGAGAGGTGGTGGCTGCCCCATCCCTGGCACCATTGCAGGGGAGGTTGCCCGGGGCTCTGAGCAACCTGCTCTGGTTGCAGATGGCCCTGCTTCCTGCAGGGGGGTTGGACTGGAGGAGCTTGAAAGGTCCCTTCCCACCCAAACCAGTCTGATTCTGTGATAAATTCCATTTTCAGTAGCTGAAAAGAACAATAGATAGGTCTTAAACCTCCTTGCATGACTTACAGTGTCTGTGCTGGTGAATTTATGCAGATTTTATCATGACAATTTTTGCCCCTTCCTTCTATATCTTTTACTGTTCTTTGCCTTTCTATTCCCTTAAAATATGTTCCCATAGTCTAACAATTGCATAGTTTGCCTTTTAAGAGAAGTGCTTTTTAAGGCTAATGGATTGTTACGTGTTCTAATAATGTTTCTGTGATTCTAGTCTGAAGATGACTTAGCTGAGAAAATGAGAAGTAATGAGATGCTGCAGAAAGCCATCAACACCTATGATGAGGTGGTTGGTCTGCCAAATGTCCCTGCAGATC
This sequence comes from Todiramphus chloris collaris, assembly GCA_025345505.1. Taxonomy (NCBI): domain Eukaryota; kingdom Metazoa; phylum Chordata; class Aves; order Coraciiformes; family Alcedinidae; genus Todiramphus; species Todiramphus chloris. The sequence continues at coordinate 10,833,005 of JANVCC010000261.1, read as the reverse complement.
TGATAAAGCTGAGCTTGAAACGAGAAGCAGACAGGCAGCAGTTTCTTGGTAAGATCTGAGGATGATATAAAAGTTACGGAATTTGCATGAGCAAGACTTTTAAAAAAATCCATCCCCAAGGATGCACAAGTGCCAATTCCATTGAATTGTTTTGGTAGGACTTGTGTTCCTCGTCTCTTAAATGCTTATGAGGAATATTTTAAAATTCATTAAGTTTTTTCTAGGGAACTAGTATATCTTTTGTAATACTGCTTTCATAGCAATAGTGCTTGTAGATACCAGTGCACTCTGTGCTGTGATGGGAGGTGGTCAAAACCTTTTGTTGACAGAGAAGGGAGAAAATGTTCTGAAGCTAAGGGAGATCCTGAGGAAATTAATGCTGTATGCAGAGTAAATATACCCAGAATAAACTATCAGTTAACATAAGAATGGAATTGACTTCGAGGATAACATCAGAAAGTTTAGATCTCAATTCTGCCAGGTGTGAGAAGTGCTGAGTAGGATAAGGCACAGTCAGCTCTGGGGAAGAGTTCTGTTCCCATGGGTTGGATTTTCGTATCAACTTTTGTTCCTCAGCAACACCTCATCTAGCAAGTCAGGCAATATACTTGATTTTAAGATTTAATTTCCTAACAGAATTATAGCAGAACTATTGCTTAACACTAGAAACGTGCTTAATTACTTAAGACTAGGTAAAGGTATCAAAATAAACTTAGTTTTGTCAAGCACTTTGGCATCTGTGTATGAAAGAGCAACCAAAGCTTAAACAGCGCTGTTGCTGCTACACTGTGCCGGGTTCTCCACTAGAGGCTACCCCAACACTGCCTGATGTGCACTCCCAGCCATGGCCTGCAGTAGTTCTTCCTTCCACAGCAACCCCCCCAGTCACAACCCAGCATCTTCAGGAGCTCCAGTTTTTTTTTTTCCTTCCCAAGTTCTGTTTCTTGACTGTTAGTGAAAGTGGAATGCTTGGCTCCAGTTTGTGTTCTCTTCGGTGTTGTGTAAGCATCTTACTACCGTTATTCACACAGAGTCACATTCCTGTCTGCAGTTGTAATTAAGTCTTGTTCAATCAAATTAGGTCGCATGAGGGGTTCCCTGCTTACTCTACAGAAACTAGTTCAGCTGTTTCCCAGTGATACTTCATTCAAGAATGACCTTGGTGTTGGGTACCTCTTGATAGGAGACAACAGCAATGCCAAGAAAGTGTATGAAGAGGTGAGTTCCCGTTCCAGCCAAAGGAAAATATTATTTGCATTCATAAGTTCATTCTAAAGATTGTTTGCTTTTAACTTTTTCAGTTGCTAAGTATTTTGCCTGTCAGGTTTACAGGCTGTCACTGAACAGAATTAGTTCTGTTCTCACTCAAACCAGGACAAAGGGTTAATATAGATTTTTTTTTTTCTAGTGCAGTTTTAAATTATCTTCTGATTTTAATTTAGATTCCCTGGTACTGTTGTGCTAAACATTTTTGTGTATAGACAGAAAAATGCAGGGTTTTTTCATATGCTTAATATTTGATTTCTTATACAAACTGATAGCCAGGTTTAGAGTATACTGACAACACGTATAGATGTAATTCATGATATAAAAAAAGATATGAAAGGCAGAAGTAAGCCAGTTTCTTTGCAGGAGCCCTGTCTGCAACCATGAGATGAAGTAGTTCATTACTCTCACAGGTATTTAGCCTTTGTTTTCTCCTCATATTTGTAGGCAGCCTAAATTCTGTTCTTCTTTCATGATGCTTGTAGTGTGGACAGTTGTTTGGATTTATGTTCCTTTCTTATCCTATGGTTGTCAGGTTGGGGAAGCTTCATTGCCAGGAAGGGCCACTCTTCTGGTCTAGAAATGCTCTTAACATCTGGAAACTCTCCACCTGGTGCAGAGCTTGAGTCACTGGCAGAGCAGAAGCTGTCAGCAGCTGAGCAGAGATGATGATGTTGATGTTGGCACGCTTGCTGCAGTGCTGGTTGAGTACAGATGTGGCACAGTAAGGAGCTGGTTATGTAGACTGAAGACGAGTTGATGGGATTAGTACCACCCCTCAAGAAGAAAGGCCCAGTTCTTCATCCCCCAAATCTGGGAGTCTGAGGGGATCCTCATCTCAGGTGGTTTCTGGAACAGGAGGAGGATGTTCAGCTGGATGATTGGAAGCAGGAGCTGAACTCTAATAATACCACTTTTTTTTTTTTTTTTCCCCTGAAATTCCACTGGTAGTCTCAGATGTTTCTGGAATAATCCTTTGGCTGCTTTGTAGGTTCCTCTGTAAAACATTTCTGTTGAATAATTTTTGGCATCCTGTCAAAATTTCTTGGAGGATTGGAAACATCAGCTGTGAAAGATGGGGAATATTAAGCAAACCTGCTTCTCAAGCTGCAAGGAACTTGGAAAAAAAACAAAGCAAACAAACAAAAAACAGCACCAAACACACAAAAACTTAGTCCTTTGGGGCGAGATTTTCTTGTGCAGTTTTTCATTGTTTAGCTGCAAACAATACAGTTGTTAGAGTTTCTCAGTATCAGTAATCACAGGACTTTGTCTAACTGGAAGAAGGTAATGAGTTTGTTATAGAATTACTTTGATGCTGAGTTTGATACGCTTCAGAAGAAGAGTATACTGCTCTGATTAAGAAGAGATATGCAAAATAGGAACTGCTCTGCTTTTAACATATTGTTTTCCATGCTTCCATAGGCTTTCTCTAGTGTAATTACTCTGGGTTGCCATTCACTAACCACTGCAATAGAATAGATCATAGTGATGCTCTATCATAGAAAAGCAACAAATAAATACCCTTTAAAAGGAGATGTGAAAAATCGTGTGGATTTTGCCATATTCTGGCTATTCCTCAGGGAATTCCAACACAGTAGTGTGATTTATTTTTGATTTTTATTTCTTTCATGTAATTCAGGATCAATTTACATGAAGAATTTTTAGAAAAGAAACATAGCCAAAGAAACAGGGAGAAGCTCATGGGGCCCTGCTTTGATTCTTGGTTATACTGAAGGCTTCTTACGTGATTTGGGGCAGCTTGCTTCGGGGCCATATGGTCTGCTCTTGAGTGCTTTGCTCAGCTGTTGCAGTGCATATTTAGGAAGTGATTGGCATACGGTTTGGACTCATACCATAGGTGCTCAGGTTCTGGGTACTGTCAGTACAGAGGGACAAACTGTGAAGAGTGGTTCTGGGGGCCTCCAGGAGACCTCCTCCTGGGATTTCTGAAAAACATGGGCAACTTTTGTAGTGTGACTAAATCCTTCTTCTCACTAGTGGAGGACAAAATGTGAGAGCAGAGCCAAGAGCACAAACTCAGTGCTGCACAGTAGATAACTCCAATCGTTACCAATCCTGGGTTCTGGTTCCCACTGTAAGGATGTTCATATTTTTTTATTCAAGTGTTTTTCAATGCAGAAAGCATGGGCATCTAGGAAGAGAGCACAGGGGTCAAGATGTACCTTCAAGAGAACATACCCCTTGTTCGACTAAAGGCTCAGCTTTTTGCTGGTTCCTCCCATTCTTCGCTTTGTGCTTGTCTAAACTCTTGTACATGCAGTAGTTGTTTCTGCTCAGACAAGTTCCTGAGTAGTTGGAGTTATTATATTATTTTCCTGCTCTTCTGTGTGGGAGAATCTAGACTCTGGCTTTCCCATTTCCTGGGAAGCTGATAGCTTCTTGGGCAAAAGGCACCCGTGTCCTCCTTAGCTTCCTCCTGTGACCTTTCAATCTTAATTCAGAGTTACCAGTCTGTGTTAAGCACAGCCTGAGCACACAGAACTAGCTGGACCCTTTGCAGCCACTGGTTCCTACACTGGGATTACTCTCTGTGCCATTTTGGACCAGAATAACTCTACCCTGCATCGCCACCAAGGAACTGAACAGCTGCCCGAGGAATCCTAGTGAATGAAAACTTTACATTTAATGGCCAGTTTATTTGTTTTACGTTCAATTCTTACTTTCCATTCCAAAATTGTTATGTCTTAGCAGCTGTTGAAGCATTCTAGTCATATTTTTATTTCAAAAGTCTTAACTATGATCTGTTTCTCTTCCTGGCCACAGAAGTGACGTGTATAAACATGGAACTTTAGATCAGGAGACTTTTGTGCTTTCAGCTGTAGCATGGTACAGTTTAACTGAGACAAACCACACTTCTCTGGTATGTGTTTGCCAGAATTTATGCTGAACCACAGATGGAAAGTGGTCTCCAACAGGAGAGGATTTTACTTCTGCCTCTAATATTAAAGCATTTTCTTTTGAACATTACACTTGGGGACAAGGAAACATAAGTAGTCCTGGTAGAATTGAGAGCTATTTTTATTTTCGAGGAAAACATAACATTAAAATTATTCCTAGTAGAATTCAGAGCTATTTTCATTTTCAAAGATCTACAGATGATGATAAAATACACTGGGTGAGAACTTTTTCAGACCAGTTCCTCTGCTAGTGGCACTCTTTCTGCCTGCCATGCTGAGGCATGTCTGCACAGCTCCGTGCAGCACGGCACAGACACACCAGCCAGCTCTGATTGAGCTATCTCAGGTACCAGCAGCAGAATATCCACATGAACACACTACTCTGCCCTGGCTAATTAGCCACTGATAGCCCCAGAGGTTAATTTCTATATTCGTGATTAATATTTAATGGGCTATGAGCAGTTTAGTAAAACTTATTTCTAAACATAATTAATATTGCATGCAGCAACAGCAACAGAATAATACAATTTACATTAAATACTTCCAGTGTAATTTCTGCTGATTGTATCTCTTTGCTTCTCTTTAGGGGCTCTGAATGTAGATCATGCCTTAATGCAACTCGGCGTAGTGTAAATGAACCGTAATACAGAAAATTCTAGTCTGTCTTAATTAATCAGAGAGCTTTTATCCTATAGTTAAAGGAACTGTAATGAAATTATGTGGCTAATAAATATTTCTGTCAGTCATTTATTTCACCCAGCAGGTACGGATTCTTAGATGAAAATCATTATACACAGGGTGCTGTAGTCAAAAGGCAGGAGGTGATAGCGTAGACTTGTACTAGGGATCCAGCTCATCCTTCCTATGACTTGCCAGCTTTGCTTTTTGCTAATGTGTGTCATATTCTCCATCACTGGAAGTGTTCAAGCCCAGGCTGGATGGGGCTTTGAGCTTTGAGCACTGGTCTCCCTGCCCATGGCAGGGAGGTTGGAACGAGATGATCAGTGATGTCCCTTCCGACCCAAACTATTCAATGACATTATGGACTTCAGACAGATTCTCAGATGGATTGTTCCTTCATAGTAGCTCTTTTCTGCAAGAAGAAGTGAAATGCTGCTATTTTGAACTCATTTTGTACTCACATTGTGCTGCTGTTTGGGGTTTGCTTGGATGTAGTTCATGTGTAATAAAGTGTGTAATAAAGCACAGAAATTAGCCCAGAGAACTTGTTCTGCTTTTGTTTCTAATTATTTTGATTGGAAATTTAAGCTAGATAGTGACTGGAAAAGGCAGAGGGAAATGGCTGTAATGCATGCAGACGTTTTATCCACAGCATACGTTTAGTAGCTTCAAAAAATGGATTTAGGCAAGAGAAATTGCTCATCCATCCAGCACTTTGTATTTAGCGGCTGGGCTGGATGTTTGGCGGGTATCAACCTCTGTAATTCCACTGCCTGCCAGGCTCTTGGGATGATCCTCATAGACTCAGGATCTAGCCTGATAAGACCATCCACCCTTATTTTAAAGAGAGAAAAAGTATAACACCGGATTGACTCAACTGGGTAATTGATGTTGCACAGAGCTACAAATGATGTTGAATATATACATCAGAGAAACTTGGAGCTGGAAGGTAGATCAAGACATTCCATTTTCCCTTTGATGCAGACCAGATGAACTTAAATTATCTGAGTGCTGTTGAGGGTCTCTGTTGCAGGTCTCAGGCCAGCCAGCCTCACACCTCCTCCCCCTGAAACACTCCCCTGTACGTGGATCCTTTCCTACAGCTGCCCCTGAGCTCAGAAATCTTTCTCTCACACAACCCTCTTGACATCTCCACCTCTGGATATTCACCTGTGGCTTTTCCTCTCCTGCAAAATTCCATCAGGTGGTAACTCAAACACAAACCAGTGTAAACTTTCCTAACACTGAACTATGTCAGATGTATTTCTACACCACGCTTCCCGGGACTGTGCTGTAGGCTTGTTCAAAAGCAGCTGCTTTCCTTCAGATTAGTCAACCCTGGGATATATGGAACCTAAATGTTAGGGGATGGAGTTAATTCTGTAACATGACCTGCTGTAACAAGAGAGAGAGGAGTGGGGAGAGGCAGACCACAAAAAAATAATGCAATTCAGGGATTCCAGTTGCAATAATTGTCTTTGTGAGACTTTAAAGTTTGGCTTGTAACAGATTTTTTTGGAGAAGCACAAGAGTGAAGGGGTGAAAAGAAAGTACAGACAAGCCAAGAATTTATCTGGGAGTCAGTGATGGAGGAAAATGCCATTGCATCATTCAACAGCATTATGTGCACAGTTTTCTGAAGTTGCAGAGATCCACGTGTGAGTGATTGATGAATTTGCTCTCCAACAGGTTCTCAGCCTGGCTCCAAATGATGGCTTTGCCAAAGTACATTATGGCTTCATCCTGAAGGCAGAAAACAAGATAGCAGAGAGCATACCCTATCTAAAGGTAAGGGTCTCTTCTCACCTACAGTAAATATTTTACCTTTAAAAGAAAAAAGATTGCAATGTATAAAACCTGACAGGGCAGAAGGATGCCAACCACAAATCAGTTTGAGCTATGTGTTGGAGTTATGATGCTGTATTGCTTGTGCCTTCAGACTCATCAATTCTTAAACACCAACTGTTTGTTTTATTAGTGCTTAACCCTAAGCCACACGGCCCTGAGTGTCGTAGCAAGGTGAGGGGTGGCCTGTTCTCCCAAGGAACAAGTGACAGGTCAAGAGGAAACTGCCTCAAGTTTCGCTAGGAGAGGTTTAGGTTGGACATGAGGAACAATTCCTTCCCCACAAGGGTTGTCCAGGGCTGTCCCAGGCTGCCCAGGGCAGGGGTGGAGGCCCCATGATCCCTGGAGGGGTTTCCAAGCCGTGGAGCTGTGGTGCTGAGGGACAGGGGGCAGTGGTGCCCTGGCAGTGTTGGGTTGGCAGTTGAATCCAATGACCTGAAAGGTCTCTTCCAACTGAAATGATTCTAGGATACAGGCTCAGGGGCAAGTGCTCATCTCTGTCTTGAAGGGACTGAGGGGAGAAGCCATGGATTTTGGGAAACTGGTAACGCTTCTCAGTGGCTTTTTCCTGTATTGTTACATTAATTCAGCCAAAGGTCCAGGTCACTGGGGGGGATGTGTGTGTGTATTTTATAGCCAGGTTCATAGCCTGTCTCTTGCACAGAATTACCAGTCTGTTTACAGCAATCAAGTGGACTCTTTTAGAAGTCCCATTGAAATTTCTCTTATACTTTTGTGTCTTTTTAAGGAAGGCCTGGAATCTGGTGACCCTGGCACAGATGATGGACGCTTTTATTTTCATCTGGGTGATGCCTTGCAGAGGATGGGAGACCAAGAGGTATGTGTTTAATGTGTTCTTGCTTTAAAGTTTAAACCTTTGGTCTGCAGGGTCCAGAGGAACTTCTAAGCTGGTGTTCAGTGTTGAAAACATGAGCAGTCCTAGTGCAGTAACAACCCAGCATGTGTGTGTAGGGGTCAAGCTGAGCAACAGCAGAACATTCACCATTGGTGTGACAATACAATTGCTCAGCACCCCTCACTTTAGAACTAACCTAAACTTGGGAAGCTTGCGTGGCGCTGTTTGAACCAAGGGACCAAACCTTTTTCAAAACTTCAACGTTGGCCTTATTCTGTCCATGAACACACACGTGTGCACACAGGCACACACACACAGCACCTGCCTGCATGCTGGCTGGCTGTCCTTCTCTGAACAGAACAACAAAAAGGAAATCCCTCCATGCTTCCTTGGGATATTCTGGCTTGAATGACTGAGCCTAGAGCATCCCACTATAATGTTTGAAGGTACTACAGAGATGTAATTAATGTATATCATCCCAATCCCCAGGATAATTACGTGTTAATGTTTATGGAGTTCATGGTCGAAGCTGCTCTAGAAGTGGTTTTAATCAATGACAAATTAACTTCCTGACATAGAGGGGACTTGAAAATTTATCAGTGGGAAGTCCACTGTTAAGCTAAATTTTTGTCACTGACCTTGCTAGACTTGCTGAACTTCAAGATTTAAACAAGGAAACAGATCAATATTTAAGGAACATGTGAAATTGCTATCACTGAAGGTTTGTTGAAGGTAGATATTCATCTATTAGAGCTAAATTAGGAATTATGAATGTGATCTTGGTAAGTGTTAGGGAAACAGTGTTGAGTATGCCCTTTCCAACTGTAATTTGATAAAATGCCAAACTGACCTAAAGATAAATGAGAACTGTGGAAAGTATTATAGAACAAAGTGCTGTTCACACAGAATATATCAACTGAGCGCATCTGAAACTATTACTTGCCTGGAAAGGAAGCTATACTGGTCTGACTGTCCTCAATACCACAGCAGTCATTTTTTTAGTCCTTCCACTGCCACCATCTGCAGGCAAAAAGAAAGGTTTCTTTTGGAAACTCAGGACTGGGAAGGCTGAGAGAGGCAAGCTAACCCTACTCCCTGCTGTCAAAGGCAACCTCGTAGCACAATTTGTCTAACAGATGAGGATTAACAGTGTTACACATCATGGTTGTAGCTGATGGGTCTTAAAGAGCAGCAGCATTCATTCTCATCCATCTGTGGCTGAAACAAATAATTCCTATCGATCGCGTGATATCAATTGAATGATCTATTGATATCCCACTAATATTACAACTTACACCTTGGGGAACATGCTTATAAATCATAATGGTTCCATTTCAGAGACTTAACCAAGATAGCATCAAAATTGGAAGATACACTGTTTATGACCCAGAGATAATACATAATTCTATATATTATTTCTTCTTTTTGACCCATACACAGTTTTACTAAGCTTTTCTAGATTAAAAAAAAAGATGAAAGCTGATATATGGTCTGCTGTTATTCTGTTCCTCCCCCCTGCTTTTCTGTGCACCAGATAAATACTGTAAGACAACCTTCTATTGCAGCCTTTCCTCTGTGCTCCAAGAGAGTTACGAAGGTCAGAGTACCATTTTTTAAAAGCTTGAAGAAACTTTTCAGACTTGAAAAAATAATCTATAGTTACCATATAGAGATTTAGGTAAAAATTGGAAAACAAACCCACCCGAAGTCGTGTCTTACCTTCTGTCTGAAATAAAAGATCTCTGAGATGACACCTGGAAGTCTTTAGAAATAATCCATCACATGAAGAATTTCCAATAGCTTTCTGTAAGTCTGAGTCACACGCTGTTCTTATGCCTGGTCCAAAAAATATTTTGGTTTTCCTTCTAGTATACTGGCTTGAAGATGAACATAATTACTAAGCTGCCATCAATTGTTCTCTTAGAGATATGTTTATTTGATGGTAGGTTTTGCTTTCCATTAGACCCCATATATAAAATAATTCTTCTTTGGTTTTAAGAGTTACCACTGTGGTTTTGTCTCTTTATGGCTTAGCCTTCGTGGCAGATGTGAGCAGATTAATGGACAGCTGTCGTATTGGGGTGAACAGTTGTGACATTATTTTTCTGTTTTGCTGAGGTTGGATTGAACAGCCTTGGCTGACTGATCTCTTTGGGATTATTAGTTTGGGCTTTATTTGGGGTTTTTTATTTGGTTTTTTTTTTTCTTTGTGTTCATTAGAAGATGACATTAGAAGAATAACCCCATCATCCAAAGAGACAGTCTGGTACCTTACAAAAAAAGCACATTACTTTTTTCCTGTGGGAGCTTGACTGATCTGAATTTGGTTGTTAACAATCCTTTAGGCATACAAGTGGTATGAACTTGGCTACCAAAGAGGTCACTTTGCATCAGTTTGGCAGCGCTCTCTCTACAACGTCAAGGGACTGAAAGCTCAGCCTTGGTGGACAGCAAGAGAAACTGGCTATACGGAACTGGTAAAGGTGGGGTGGTTTGTTTCTTTATACTTTGATTGATTAATTTCTTTTAATAACAGCTATAATCAGAGAAAATGCTAGCCTGCAAGGTCTGAATCACTGCCCTTGAGTCCCTAACTGAGCACAACATTCAGCTAAGATACTATGAAATGAGCTCAGCTGTTTTCAGCATTGAGAATGGGAACAGGATGGCTGAGATGATTCATAAATACAAAGCAACTGTAATGTCTCAAGTGCAAAATGACAGCAAACCTTAGTAATGTCTGGGACACCATTGTGGATTTTTAATTAGCCAGGAAAGGCTATGTCCATCATCCCCTGTGTAATACTTGGTGATTTCTTTGGAAGCTTTTAATTGCAAGAGAAACAAGTGCAAATTCCCAGCGATGGATTTAACAGAAGATAGCAGCTTAGAATTTAAGTGAAGGTTCTTTTTTATTAACTTTAAAGTTCACTCTGAGTGACTAAATGGGTGCAGGGAATCCCTTTTGAAAGGTTTAGAGTATTGCCCTTTCCTTGGAGGTCATCGTTGTTCCCCAGCAGAGCCACAGTAACAGACCATGAACGCACTCCTCTGCTTCCCTAGCAAAGGGAAATAGAACCAAATCTACACCATGAACTTTACTTTATGGTCCAATGGATTAAAATGGATGTGTGGTCAGTAGTTATGCCTCACAGAGGGGTTGTAACCTCTTCATCTCCTCCTGTTTCCTTTATGCATTGAAAGGGTTTGGCAGCACAGAGGAAGGATTCTTGTAGTGTAGTAGTCACACATAAAAATAAACTGATATTAAGAAATCCCTATTTAAACACAGTAATGTCTTTGCCAATAAAGTCTACACTATTGCCAGATGTAAACTTCCATTATTGTTAGGAGATGTATTTAAAAAGCCATATGGAGGTTTATGGGAATCAGCTGCTAGGAAACAAATATATATGCTCCCAGTGCTGCTCGCCACCTGATTCTTCACTTGGATTCAGGATTTTGCACCAAATTTAACATGAATTTGTTGCTCTGAGGCTTGAATCACTACGTATCATGGAGCATAAGCATATTTAGCTTCTTTTCTGTAGATACCAGCTCTTGGATCAAGAGCCCCAAGTCCAAATCCTGGACTTAGTCACTATGTTTTAATGATGGTTTGTGTTCTTGCTGTTCAAGGTACATCCAAGAATCTGTGAAATCAGTGAGATCAAGGCTGACCTCTTTGAAGTCCCCATTTCATTTCAGCCTTCTGGTTACCCAGTAGTCACAGTGCTTTCAGAGTGTTTTATAGATGGGGCCCAAGTTTTCAGGAGTACAGAGCCATTATTGATTTTGGGGCAGGTTATGTCTGAAACCACTGAGGAGCTAGTTAAAATCAACAATACATGTTCAAATCTGTTTCCAGCATGTTGGGGAAAGAACCTTAAAAGGCCAAGTCCTTGGACCATCGGTGCTCTTCACGCATCATCTTCCTTGCGTGGATGAATTTTCTCAGGCGAGGGAGCAAGAGGAGTTTGAGGAAACAGAGAAACACTTGCAGTACCTTTTAAAGTCTGTCAGTTTTATTGATCTGTACCACTAAACACTGAGGCCAGTGTCAATGTGAAAGTTGTTCTTTTCTTTATCTTTTCCAGCCAGTGCAAAATCAGGTCCTCCACTTATAGATATCTCCACTTATAGGTGTAGCAGGACTGAATTGCTACCAGCACTGTTTCCATGTTGCTCTCTGATTAGGTAGAAATGTTCAGTTGCTTCTGTACCCTGCGTTTTGGAAAAGTCAGTTTTCCAAAATTGTTCTTAAAAAAACATTTGTAATTGATGTTAACAGTTAAACGAGTGTTACGGAAACTCACCCCTGGAAGAGATTGAAGTGAATGCACCAGGAAAAAATAAGTGCTCTTCCCCTTTACTGATGGATAAGAGAGAAAGCAGTTTGCTAGGAAAAAGTTACTCTACTAACAGAAGTGCAATCTTAATTTTCACAGATTTTAGCCGACCTAAAAATGTTGTAAGTGGGAGAAATTTGCTGTATTGTAGACTGCGCATTCTAGCCATGCCTTGCTTTGCTGAGCCTTTTATGTTCCATCAACACACAGCCTATTTTGTGGGATCAGCTCGGTTTTTAATGACAATAATGAAGTGTTTAAATGGGGAAGGCTAATAACCATATGGAGTTTTAAGGCTAGAGAAGAGACAGTTACATCACCTCGTCTGATCTGTGTTATACGGTCTTCTGTGCTTTACTCAGCCTTTCCTGTGGTATCAAGGGGCAGTTTGGGAACACACCTTCGCCTATTTTCAGCATGGAATTGTTTGAAAAGGTGTTACAGAAATGCTTTGTTCAAGAGCACAGAGGAAAGATGGAAACTGTTCGACAAATTAAGGTGTAGTGAGCAAAGAAAGGCGGCTGGGAAATGGAAGGTGCTTTTATCCAGACCCATCGTTATGCTAGGGGTTTTTCATTTATATTGCTATAACAGTGAATTGACTTATTATTGGTAGAATAAAAGGCTTTCTAAGCTTTCTGATTTTTTACAAATATAATGTCCTATGGCAGAAAAGACCAGAAATTTTATTTCTGCTCTTTTGTGGTTTTGGTATGTATGAAGTACAAGGCAGCTGACGCATTTTTTAATGGTTCTTTCCATAAGTCATCACCTGGCATCTCAAGTGGTATTTGCTCTTTTTCAGTAGCATCAGCACGTGCAAGTGAATCTCTACAAACCTCTTTGAAGGTTTCAATCGTAACTTTTTACTACTTACATGGTCTGCTTACTTGTTTGTCATCTTTGAACCATAATGTTCTGCCAGCACTGGGAGTTCCAGGTTGTGCAAGTGGTTTTCTTGGCATGGGAGTGATTCCAGGTATCATGTGCTGACTTATAGAAGATCAATACTCTTCCTACCTTGCGATACAAGATGGTCTGCTAAAGAGTCCTTAGGTTAATCAAAAAGCAAGTCACAGTGAGGCCCAGTCTGGGAAGAGGCTGGAGATTATTGAAGTTTAATGATCTCCATGTAATTGAATCTGAGGGATGCTGTGGAAGTTGTTTCTCCTGCCTTAACGTATCGGAAGGGAATTGAGTGCAGAGAAACTTGATAATGGTAATGAATGCTTTGTGTGGTGCTTTTAAATTAAAAAAAAAACAGGCAGAGAAAAACAAAAATGATACTAAAGCTAAAGGGAGTAAGTTCTCAGTGCAGTAACACAGCTCTTGCAACAGTCCCTAGAAAAAAACTGGAAGCTCATTCGGGATGAAGGACTTGCTGTGATGGATAAAAAGAGAAGCCTCTTCCTACCTGAAGACGAGAATCTACGGGAGAAAGGGGACTGGAGCCAGTTTACCTTATGGCAACAAGGTATTCTTTTTTGCCTCTTTCCCCAATTTCACTTCCTCAGCTGAACGAAGTGTAACAAGGAGCAGCACCCCAGGGTTTTTTCCACAACCATTGTAATCACTGAATCTGCAGAAAGGAACTAATAAAAGAGCTTCTGGGAGTGCTGCTACGTGGCTGTAATGGCTTCAATATTCTAACCCCATGTTGTCCCCAAGCACTTCTGAGAATCCCTTGAGTGCCATACCCCTTTTCTGGCAATGCTGCCAACCTCTGGTGTGGTAATGGATAGTAGGGAACAGCCTGAGGGAAGATGGGAACAGGGGAGAAGGCACATCCAAACTATTCTGTTGTCAGCTGGGCGAGGTATGCCATTCAGAAATGGTAGGAGCAAAAGAATATGACTTTAATAAGCCTGCTGCCCAGTCCCTGAGCTGTGCAGTGGGATGCCCAGCTCTTGGAATGACCTTAAATACTTAGGAGAGTCTGCATATGAAAGAATACTGTAAAATAAAAGATGAAAAGCAGCTTATATCAAAAACATAATTGGTGCTGGAACAATATCATCTTGGTGGCAGTTTTAATCTTTTTTTTTTCTATGCAGTCTCATTAATGGTTATACTTTTAGAATCATGTTTAAAAAATGGTAGAAAGCTTGTTCTTCACAAATACTTTAGAAGCAAAGCTGTGCAGGCTGCTCTGCTGTTACGACGTTAAGCTCTTCTGTTTCACAGTCTGTAAAATGGGAATAAGACCATTGACCTGTCTTTGTGTCAGTTCTTTGACAGCTTTGTTGCTTTTCTGCAAAGCAGCACCCGAGGATATGTTGGTTGATTGCTCTTACCAAGGCTCTGTCCCTTATTTTTCGCTAGGAAGAAAAAATGAGAATGCTTGTAAAAGTGTTCCAAAAACATGTGCTTTGCTGGAAAGATTCCCGGAGGCTACGGGCTGCAGAAGAGGGCAGGTACCTGGCAAACTTCTTCATTTTTGCAACTTCCTGATGCTGGGAGAAGTGATTTTGAGGAATATGTAGAGAGGGATGCGTGACTTTGGTATATTTAATGATCCCTCAAGCAGGCAATGAGGCTAACAGGAAAAAATACACCCAGTTTTAGCTCACATCAAATACAAGGTGGAATATGTTTGCTGAAGCCTTGTGATGGAATCTTCAGTTTGAGCCCTTTTAACCTTGAGTTCCCTGGGAGTCTGTGGTAGGTGAGTAGTTCTTTGTCCTGGGTCAACGGCTGATGCATTAGACACACTCTGTCTTCTGCTGATGTTACAGCTGGAGATCCTGCACACAGGGATGAATCCTTCTTGAGCTTGGACAAAGTGATACTTTAGAATCAATCACTTGTCCAAGACCGCTCTTGTCTCCAGCAGTGGATCTCTTAGGACTTTGCCCAGCAGGTCCCTGAATAAACCCAAACCTGCTCTCCTTAAGCTGTGGGTAATCCAGCTTTTTGCTTTTCTCCCTGCTCTCACAGTCCTGAACTCTCATTGTTGCTCCAGCCAAGGCTGACAGGGACCTTCACAGCTGTGTTGTCAGTCAGGCTGGCTAAATCTTGCCATAGGGAAGAAGGTGTTTTTCTGGTTGTAGATAGGAGGTAGTTATTTTCCAGCTGAAATGAGAATGTTGGTTATTTTAAGCAAAATGAAAAATAGGCTCTTTTACACACCCCCAAGACATGTTTTTGGTGGTACTGAACACCTTTAAGACACGAGAGAGCACAATTGTTGCCGAGACCCTAACAGAAGGTGGCATCACATTTTTGAGCCATCGTCAAGGACGAGACGTAACAAAGTCCCCATCTCCTACCGGTGTGGTTGTGGAGCTGAACGTGTTGAAGACTCACTTTTCTCTTCTTGCAGATCAAATATTCTATCATGCACCCGGGGACCCACGTCTGGCCTCACACAGGGCCCACCAATTGTCGGCTAAGGATGCATTTGGGCTTGGTGATACCCAAGGAAGGCTGCAGAATTCGGTGTGCCCAAGACAACAGGTATGGTTGGGGGCTTGTTGTTCCCCCCCCACCACCTTCCTCAAGGCTGAAAAGGGGGTGGGACTGCATGTAATTTAAAAAAAAACAGAAGTAAAAATAAATGGGGTGTTTTACTGATCAGGAGGTGTTAACATATTTTGTTAAACAGGCAATTTCAACCCTAAGTCTTGGTGCAAACATATAAATACCAGTTCTCAAACAATGCCAGGAGAATCTGTGGAGACAAAGCTGCTCTCTGCTGTGGCAAAAAGCTAAGACTAAGTTTTCACCACCATGACAGAATGCTCTTCCATTTCTGGCAGAAACTGCCTTCCTAGCTGGTATTATTCCTTTCGTTTTGGAAGTTTCTGTGTCTTGTCTGCAGCATCTGAGTGCAGCAAGTGTTAATTTTGAGTTATTTTCATGGTAGTAATGAGCAGATATATTTGGTACTGAGAAGTGACATGCCACTGCTGCCTGCCTGGCTCGGGATGTACCAAAGACTGGTTTGTTTTTTTTTTTTCTGAACACTTAAAAACAACTCTGGCAAGAAATTTTTAGAATTTTTGAGGCTGGAAGTATCCAACTGTTAATAATCAAAACTGCCCCTACAGAAATGTTAGGGCTCTTGCCAGCTCATGCGACACTCTATCAATCAGTGTTACAGTCTACATGCCCTACATCTAGGTGGCAAGGAATGTGTTGGCTTCCAACATTCCATATCCAAAATGAGTTTGATAGGCATGGGAGTGAAAGGAGAGGGAGCCAGTGGGCTTAGAGGGAGACGTGGGATCGTAGAACCTAGAATTGTTTTGCTTGGTAGAGACCTTCAAGATCATTGAGTCTGGTCTTTTCACTTTATGACAATGTTGTGAATTGAGGTTGGTGGTGAGGGTTGAGGTTGGTGAGTTCAGGAGGGACAGGGAAATACTGGAGAGTGTCCAGTGGAGGCTACAGAGATGCTGAAGGGACTGGAAGATTTCTCTGATGAGGAAAGGCTGAGAGCCCTGGAGAGGAGAAGCCTGAGAGGGGATCTTAGGAATGGTTACAAATCTCTGCAGGGTGAGGGTCAAGTAGAAGGGGCCAGGCTCTTTTCAGAGGTGCCCTAGGATAGGACGAGGGATAACGGTAGCAAGATGAAACACAGGAAGTTCCACCTCAACGTGAGGAAAAAATTCTTCCCTGTGAGAGTGCCAGAGCTTGGCCCAGGCTGCCCAGAGAGGCTGTGGAGTCTCCTTCTCTGGAGGCTTTCCTGCTGAACCTGGCTTCATCTCCTTGCAGGAGAGTCTTTTCTTTTCAGCTGCTAGGACCTGCTGGACCTCATCATTATTCTGGACAGGTATGGTAATTTTAGGTCTTGGGTTCTTTTCAAGTCCCAGGTCTGTGAAGTGTAGCATACAATGCACCAACGTGGAGGTAAATAATAGCTGGTTATCAAAACCTAACATCTCTGTCAAAGTTACCACGTTCTGAAATGCAAGGTGCAGAATTACAGCCTTCTGCAGAAGCCAGTCCAAGATCTCCCCTGGACCAGTGACACTGGAGCTGTACTGGTGACATAGAAACTACCCCAAAGTGGCTCAGCACCAGCCTGGAACAATGCTGTCCCTGTAGTCCCGCTGGGAAGTGTTTCTCACCCCGGGAAGGCTTCTAGAAAATACTTATTTGCATGCTAATGGTGGGGTTTGTCAGCCTTTGAAAAGGGGCTAATAGCTCTGTCAACTTTATGACTTTTTTTTCTTTGTTGTGCAAAACCACCCATCCCATTGTGATGCAAATGACAGATCCTGGGTTTTAACCTCTGAAGCTACTTCAGCTGGGTGCTTGGAGTTTTTATTGGCCATAACTGAGCTGCACTTTCAGGCTGTTTAGGGCAGGATTTTTCAGACTTCATTTAAATTAAAAAAAAACCCAAAAAACCAAAACAACAACAACAAAAAAAACTAAACCACAAAACAACCCAAAACACACACACACACACACAAAAAACCAAAAAAACCTCACACATAGAGAAAGGGAGGGCAAACAAATGACTAAAACCCCAAACCAAAAAAAAAACCAACCCAAAACCAACCAAACAAAACAACCCCAAGCAACAACAAAGATCAACCTCCTCAACAGCAAAAAGAAACCCAGCAAACCAAAATTCTCCCCAAACAAAACCAGAAACACCTAAAACAAGAACCTGAGATACCTCGCCTAACCTCAGTCAGATCTAACTTTGAGGTGAGTCTTGCTCTGAGCAGTAGCTTGGACAGATGTCCTCCTGTCCTGCCAATGTTTTTTCTGACCCAAAACTATTCTGTGCTTCTATGCGTTGTAAAATTGATAGAAATGCAAGCAGAGAGGCTGGACTAATGTGGCCTCATCCTTCCAGTTCAGCTTTAGCTAGCCCAGTGGACACTGTGGCTTCACCACCTCCATCTGAAGAGAAATCTTTAGACTCGGTGCTTTGACTGGATTTATGGGACAACACCCATAAAGCCTTGAAATTCTCAGCATGACCAGGGCCCAATTCCATTGTTCCAATTGTCAGAAAGAAAAAACAGACTGGTTTCCTGTAATGTTTTCAAACCACTTGGCTGTGTTACTGGTGATTCCCTCAGTTTCCATCGCTCATTATGGATGTGCTTGTTAGAAAAGGAGCAGAGTTGGTTGCTACCCCAGTGTTGCACCTGCTCCCTGCGTGTTGAGCTCAACTCATTCAAAGTTTATAAAAGCAACTACTCTAAATGTCTGAAGCTGTATGTGAGCACACCAGTTCCTCAGTAATATGAAGCTCCATTAGACAGATCTTTCTCTTATTTCAATTAAAACTCTGATGCTCTGATCTCTTTCTATTAAGTAGTGAAATCCTGACTGTGCAATGTATATTTAAATCATTCTCACGTGCCAAGGATCCTGACTGTGCAATGTATATTTAAATCATTCTCCCATGCCAAGGAGCATCTTCAGAGCTGCTCTTTCTTACAGCTTTAATATAATACAGCTTCGGGTACTGCACTAAAGCTTGGTTTTTGTGTTGCAGAACCTGGGAAGAAGGGAAGGTTCTGATTTTTGATGACTCTTTCGAGCACGAGGTATGGCAGGATGCTGAAAGTTCTCGCCTGATATTCATCGTGGATGTGTGGCACCCGGAGTTAACAGCACAGCAGAGACGAACCCTTCCTGCTATTTAAGGAGTTTTAACCCCTTTGGAGTATGCAAATGGGATCCACTTACCCAGCAGATGAAGAATACAAGTATTGCTAAGGATTAGAAGAGTTAAGGATGTTCTGCAATCACAGAGGACTTGATTAAAAAAGAAAAAAAGAAGAAAAGGCAAAAAAAAAAGGAAAATAGGAGAAAGGAAGAAAAAAGCCCAAGCCATGCTTTGTTTCATACTGACAGAGCACTGATGTGTATTGTTTCCCCGTGGCCGACACAAACCTTGGCAGCCACAGAGCAATAGGTCTGGATTTTCAAGCTGAGGAATGTGCAGATGTTTTTGCCGTGCCTTTAGCGCACGTACAGAACCAGCCCACGCTCAGGCATGGGGTTTGGGATTCTCCACCTAGGAAATGCTTCCTGGGCTGCTTGTTTCTTCCTTTTCCTGCGAGGTGTCAGTCATTTCCAAATATATGCACACAGCCAACTTTGAAAATCAGTCTGTGGCTGTCACCTTAGCTGCTGCAGACACAGAGCATGGCCCCAGGTTATCAGCTGTAGATAATGTGAAGGGGTCATGTGTCTGTTGTATTTTATTTTATTATTTTTCTACACGAGTAACTGTATTTTCCTAGCATAATCATGAACAAATCTTCTTTCATCGACCACTATTTTATTTTATTTTTTTTAAATGATATATAAGTGAGTCTCTGGCTATCAGCAGAAGGAAAACACTATATATGAACAGATTTCATTTTTGCCACGTGTGGCCTTCTCCTGCCTTCCCAGAACTGCAAACAGAAACTTGCATGACCAGCCGCTTAGTGAAGCTTTGTTCTTCTGAACCAAAATAGTTCTCTGGGTTAGCAGGCGACCTTCGGTTTGCTGATGTCATTCTCAAAGATGCTGAGCAAATGTGACATCTGCAGCCTCAGGCCTTAAAGGATTTGACCGTTGGTAGGATTCCGTGGTGAACTGCTGTTTCTCCAGGCGTTCCAACAACTTGTGTTCTACCCGGGGAGGGGCCAGGGCACCTCCTTCCAGGGGCTCCTTCTGGGCTGCTCTTGGGTGGTCATTCAGCAGAAGAAAAAATAGATGAAGAATTTCTTGTGCTTAGACAAGGTCTAACTTGGTTTCCTGCCAGAAGGCAGAGCGGACAAAGAGCTTCAGGTTATTAACTCGTATTAACTTCTGCTGCCAGCATCCTACCGAGTGCTAGAATGGTCCTTTGATTGACCTAATGGTGTTTTCCTTGCCTTGAAATGTATGACATCATGCTGAAGTGCTCCTATCCCAGCACTCTTTACAACACGCTCTGAATTTGCCACACAGAATGTGCTGTCTGGTAAAAAGGCCTATTTTCAAGCAAGAAAGCTGGTTGGATGTTGACACAGTTGGCTGGTCTTTGAGGTCTATGCTGTTTGATGGGAGATGGAGGCTGCAGGACCCTCCACTCTCAACTTCTAAGAACACTAACAGGAAAAAAGAGCCCTGAGGTTGCACTGTTGTTTTCTGGCTGTTACCTGCTGGCCCTCAAAAGCAGCAGGGTGTGGGTAGGTGTACTGGGATGCTCAGGGCTGGTGGAGAGCAGCAGCATCCTTACCAAGGGTTATGAGACACAGACACTAAGCAAGGAGACCTTGAGGTCACCTCATCTCCAACAGACACTGAGCAATCAGCTCGTTTGCTTAACACCAAGTGGTGTTGTAGTGCAGAGGCTACGTCGGGGTGCCAAAGCCTTGTGACCGGGATGCCCCGTGTGCCGAAGTGAAATCCAGATAGGAGCTTTGTGTTCCCATCAGCTGAAGGCCCTTCAGAGTTGGTGCTTCCCTAGGTAATGCCGTGTAACCCGTGGGGATGGCACCCCGAATTAGTGTAACCAGCTTCTGGAGGTGTGCACTTTAATGCCCTTTTCTGACTATTAAACTGATAAACTCTTTCTGATCACGAGGCAGTTTTAGACAGCTATAATAATTAGGCTTTAATGTGTTGTCTGTATCAAAAAATAACAGTGAGACCAGGCACAATTTACACGTAAGTAACCGTTCTTACTTAATCATCATGGAAAAAAAAAATGTGAAGATTTATCAGTTTCACGTACACAAAAATATAAAAACACTTTTGGAGAGCTTTAGGAGAGTCATGTGCAAAACTGGAAGTAAGGTACTAGTTGCTAGTGGGAATAATAGTAATTTTTTTCTGTTTTTTTAAATCTCATGGTAGTTGTTTATTCAGAGGCTGTATTTTGCATCTATAAGTGATCAAGCAGTACCAATTATAAACTAATTTGGTAATTCTCTAAGATAAGGACGTTTGTAAAGAAGGGATCGAGAGCTGCTCAAACCAAAACTTGTTGGTTTAGGAATATTTTTCTTAGTGTTGCCTTTTAGTTTGTCTCGCTCAGAGTAATTACTAAGAGTGCTAAAAAAAAATCTGGAGCTTTATTTATGAAAATCCACGCTGTTCCTTTGAAGGTCCCCACTTTTATCTTCTCCGGCCGCTTTTGGCAAAGAGACGAATTCGGGAAGTGGATAAAAGTGACCTACCCAAGAGGGGTGTTTATTAAACAGTGTCGTGCTCTGGTGGCTGTTGAATATCTGAAGTGCCTTGAATGTGGTGAGGTGTGCTAGGAATGGCTCCTGCAGCACTGGAGTGCATCCTTCCTGGCAAGGACCTGAGAATGTATCTTCATGGGAGGTGCAGTTACTGGATGAGCTGGATGGGGAGGAGATATATATATTTATATATATATCTATCTCTATACCTCTATATCTCAAACTACAGAAATTATGCAGTAAGTGATGTATTATTTTAATTATCCCTGCTTGCCAACTGGTATTTCATCTAGAAAAAGCTTTTCGACATTGGAAATCCCAGTGGAAGAAGTGAATGGAAATGTTTGGGGTTTTTTTAACGTAGAACCGTTCCGATTTAAGTAATTTTTTTATTATTCTCCTTTAGATTTATTTCCAGAAGTGACAGAAAAGGGTGATCTAGTCCCTTGTTTGTAAGCAGTATGTACTCATCACTCTGTCAGGAGGTGGGTTCCTCCCTGCCTGTAGTTACTTTGCAAGCACAGAGTCTGTGTAAGAACCTGCAGTTAAATACAAGCCTCACACGGTTCTATACAAGGCATCATTTGTATTTATTTGTGTCACAGCTGAAGAGAATAAGGAATTCTAATCCTCTGTGAGGTTTAATGCTCCAGGAGTAGATTTCAGTGATATTTGCCCTTCTTGGGCAGAACCAGTCCCACTTGGCTGAGCAGTGACTGTCACAACTCATCACAAGATGCGATGGCAGCGTGGGTGAGTGTGTGAACAGAGGAAAATCCTCAACCAAAGTGTTTCTGCATTAATGCTGCAGTAGAATGGCCAATGTCTGCCTTTTTTTTTTTTTTTTCCTCTGTTTTTTTGGGTTTTTTGTTTTCTGTTTTAAGCAAGTGCCCTGTGACAAACCCAAATGCCTGTGAGCCTGAGTGGAAGGGAGGGAAGGGAGCAGTGCCCTGTCACCAGGAGCTGACTTCCCAGTTTTCTGTAACGAGTGGCAATGCCAGGGCAGGGGGGATGGAAGAGATCCCAAAGCTAAATGTGCTCAGTCATCTTATTTGTTTCCCGTTCCCGCAAGCCTCTGCTTCCTATCCTGACTCCAGTGCTGCCTTGCTGGGACCATCCCTGCCTTGCTGGGACCATCCCCTGCCTGAAAACCCTGCTGTCCCTGGCGGAGGCCCGGGCTTTGTGTCAGGGCTGTGCTGCTGCTGGAGGGTGCCTCTTCTGTACGAATACAAGGGTGTAAATCCCAGGGGTGGCGACAGGAGCTGGCAGGATCTGTCCTTTCTGCCCTGTGCAGGCATCAAATACTGTGGATAAGGACGTATTTTGTTAGGGCTGACCACATCCAGCTGCACTGTCTCATCACGTCAGTGTGTCGCCAGTTTGAGCGGGTGTTCCAGGTTCATGTTCAACATAAAAAACTGAAAAAAATAATAATAATTGTGCCCTTTATCATCTCATTTTATATATACGTGGTTTACACTGCTACCTTTGCTACGATGTTGGCATCTGCTTGTTCTGGTAAGTTGTCAGTGTATGGCAGTTTAATGGAAGACTAAAGGTGTGTACAGTGGTTGTAACCGTTGTAGGAAATAAAGTCACTGCACGTGCCACTTGGTAACGACTTTTCTTTTATTTCTTTAATCTGGTTTCCATTTCAGTGAAGGGATGGGACTCTCTTTGCAGCTAGAGCAAGTAGAGGAGTAACAAACTGATCTTTGGCATTTCAGATCCTTCTATTCTTCCACGTTTCCTTCTAGCAGAGGCTTTCTAAGTTTCCCTTTTTTCATTTTAGCCCTGGCCCGCGCCTGCGATCAGCACACCCTCCTGCCTACACCTTTCAGCAGGGAGGGAAGGGGTTCAATGGCCCTGCAGAGCTGAACCCTTGGGTGAAACAATCTGGCTTGAACCCTTAATCACTGGGGAGGGTGTCTGGTGGGTTTTCCTCACAGCCCCCCAGCTTCACACAACGGGCAGGCGTCGAGCAGGCTCCCGAGCTGCCTGTGGATGAACGCATGGTTAGAATGAAATCATTCCATCTGGGATAGTGAAGTGGTGCCTGTCTGCTGCCCGCACAGCTCCTGCCCCTTGGCGAGGGTTCTATAAGGGCTTCAAAAGTGGAAAGGATAATTTTGGCTAGATGCTGAACCGTGACCCCCCCCCCCATAAGCAGCGTGGATGAGGCAGCCCCGAAGTGTCGTGTTAAGTGGCATTATGCTGGCACTGATTTGTAGGGGTTTTTTTATTAATTTTTTTGTTTTCTAATGCAAAATCCTTCTGTAAAACTTGAGCACTCTGTAGGTGCTGCTGTTCCTGCCCTCTGAGCCAGATGATACTGCTGAATACAGTGCAAAGCTTAAAATTTGAGGTGCTTTTCTTCAAAAGACACTCAACCTTCACTTCTGCAGAACTGAGTGTCCCTGCTGGAGGCTGCAGGAGAACGACTGACACACCCCAGGCTCTTGAAATGGATGAAGGCAGTCCCATCTTTTCCAATAGTTTAATAAGTCAAAAAAAAAGGAATTCTTTGTATCTGGACAGACTCCTGTGTCAATAGAAACTTCTCAGTTTTTGTTCAGCGTTGGCCGCGCGGACAGATGGCTGGTGACAGAGTTGTTAACTTGATCAAGAAACATGAAGGACTCGTTCTCAAGCAAAAGGCGTGTGTGTTTGTGTGTGTGTTTGTGTGTGTGGTGTGTGCTCGGTGGGTTTCTGGTACGGTGGGAGTCTGTTAATGTATCTGCTCTATGTGCTGGGCACGTGGCAGCTCAGTCCAGGGCCAGCAGCGGTTGGGTGTTCTCGCTTTCCCCCTGGTCTTCATGTTTCAGCGTGCCAGCTTCCACCACAGACTGGGACCTGAAAGCAAGAAGACACATGCTAGTGAAGGCTGCTGCAGAAGCACCTACCTTCCTGGAGTCCCTTGGCTTCACTTGATGACTTCTGCTTTTGTTCGTTGACTTTTTAATCCTTTTCGTAAGGAACTGGCTTATCCTAGAAAGGTCTCCCCTGAGCTTAACACTGTATTTATTACCTCCAGTCCTCACCTGAACAGAAGCACATGTCATAGAATAGTTCTGGCTGGAAGAGACCCTCAAGATCATCAAGTCCAACCTTATTCCTGGCCCTATAAAGAACCCACTAAACCATGTTTTGGCATTTGAAATCAGTGTGCTTGAATTCAAAGCCTTCTGGTTTGCCTCCTTTCTCAGCTAAAATGTTCGGAAAATGCTTGGATGTGGAGGGCCTGGTTGAGTCTGGTTTGTTGTTTGGTTTGTTTTTAACACAGGTAGCCAACTGTCTGTATCACAGACAGGATCAGTGCGCAGGGCCCCGAGCAGGCAGACCCCGTGCCTGTCGTTCTTTAACAGGATCCATGCAGGAGACTTAGTTCCTGTGAAAGTACAACGTGAGGACTGTGAGTTAAGCCTCAAGTAATTGCAAGTCCATGCCTGTAGACTTCCCTAGCCTGGCTTCTTCACTGAGGAGAGCACAATGGCAATGGGAAGAGAAATGAATTCCCAGGCTCCCTTCTGAAGCCGAGGTACCATTTGAGCCTGCTCCATTTAAAGCGTCAATCAAACCCCCCCCAGGGTTGTTTTACTGTTCAGCAAGAATTATTTGGAAGTCTGGAAAATCAACACTACCCAGCTGTTTCTCCAGCAGGTCAGCCATCGATTTCAAATGACAGCACTGCATAGGTATGTACATCAACATCTAAGGGAGCAGATGGCTTTATGTGTGTGGTCATTTTACTGCAGCTCTCTCAAATTCAGTCCAAGAACCCCGTAAGAAGACTGGATGCAGACCTTGTAGCTGCACTCATTGCAGCAGGCACTTGTCAGAGTGGAGCTGGAGTGGATCAGCTCACAGGAGTTGATGTCTGTTGGGTATCAGTTTTGTTTCCCATGAAAAATAAAATACCAAAACCCCGCCCTGAGCCGCAGGGTAACTGCCAGCATATCCTGGCATGCTTGCTTTAAAAGACATCTTCCAGTTCTCTAATCTATTATTTTGTTTCTCAGCAGAGCTGATGTGCTACAGCCCAGAGGAGCGAGGACACACTGCATTTGTGCTGGGCTGCCGTGGTGGAGGAAGGAGGAGGGTGGTAGGGGGTTGGGTTTTTCCCTCCCGAGAGCAGGAGGCTTCAAGCTCTCCACGACACGCCGCAGCCAATCCATCAGATCACATCCTCTGACTCTATTCATCTACCTCTCACCTCCCATCTGCTCATTTCCCCCTAATTCCCTTCCCATTTTACCAGCACCTCCAGGCTGTTCATCTCCCAGTTATTTATTCCCTTCACAGAACGGAATAAGCATTTTTGGTAAATCACCTCTGTGAATTTTTGTAGGGGGAAGGTCTGAGGGATATTCCTTCCTCTGCCCTCCTCCCTCCCCAGCAGACTTCAGAGCAGGGTCCAGAACCTGATCCTGTCCTTGGTTCAGCCATCGTTTTGTGGCTCTGATCCCCTCCTTGGCTTTTCTTGCTCCTGAGGATGTCCGGCCCCACCTAACACACCAGCTCCCCCATCTCCTTTCTATTTCTCACTGATACATCAGCAGAATTCCTGTCCAAAGACACAGAACTGTTCAACTCCTCATAATGCACGTTGCTAAGTAATGCATGATTATTGCAGGGTCTGCACATCCCTGGGCCACCTGCTGTGCCATCAAGGCACGTCTCCTTCATAATCTGTGCATGGGGGAAGCATTTCCCAAGAAGCATTCAGAAGTTCTCCGTTATGTGAAATAATTCAGAATAAAATAGCAAATCTAAGTCTTGCATTGTAGGTCTCACGCATTACAGAGGCACTTTCATGGCAAGTCTGCACGGATTCTTTCCCTTTCCCCCCAGCACACGTGTGAAAGGCACCCCCAGCTACAAGCAGAGCGAGCCAGGTGCCATCCATGGGCAGTGAGAAGTTTTCACACGTTTTCATACTGATTTTTATTTGCTGGTATTTTACTGCCTCTGCAGTAAATTGGTGCTGACTGTGAACCGGCATAAAACATGACCCATAAAAGCAGAACCATATGGCAAAGGAACATTCAGGTCAAAGCAAGGATAACAGCTAGGAAGCTCTGCCTTGCACAGCCCAGCTGGGCACATGGAGGAACCGGTCTGAATAAATAAGAACCTTACATACATCATCCCCAGGCCTGGCCCCTTTCGGAGCTCCAGCCATTCCAGGCAGCCTTCGTGCCATACCAGTTGTGATTCCCTTCTTTCTGGGAGCAGGATCCCATGTCTGAGAACTGCCAGTTAGTTTCAGCAGCAAGTTCATTTGAAGATCAGTCCGTTTGAAAACACACACACATCAGGAGGCAATAATGGCAAACCCTAAACTGTACTTTAAATTCCTTTCACTCTAATCTGGGACATAAAAATCCACATGTTCTGACTCGAGGAGGTGGGGCAATGCATTCCAACAGGTTTCTTTGCTGAAGAATGAGCTTGCTTAGCTCTAAAAGCCTCACTTTAAAAGCTTCACTTCAAAAGTTTCACCCTAACGCTGAATTTCCTGAGTCTCCAATGAGCCTGACTTGGTGACAATAATGCTCTTGTTATCCATGTTGTCCTAAGAATAATTTTTAACACTAAACTTGATGAAAATTGTCCTTAATTAAACTTTGATTAAATAAATTTGGTAGAACAGCACAGGTTGTTTGACCAGAATACATATGTACCCATGAGGTAAAATTTCCTCTCTCTCTGCAGGGTGATTATGAATGGTACTGGGTTTTCAGACCTGTTTGTGCTGGCAGCAGGTTAAAAGCAAGCACTCCTTTGGTGCTTGGGAGAAGGAACAGTCTGCTCACAGGCCATGCTTGGTGACTGCACGGGGAACAAGCGAAGGCAGAGAACAGTCTTTGTCACCTGAACTGAAGATCAAGTTCAGACACCAAGAAGTGACCCAGATGCAGCTGCAGAAGGCAAATCTTGTAAAGAAAAGCAAGTCACGGGGAGGCAACGTGCTACTGCAGGTGAGGTGCTGCTGCTGGACCCAAGCGTAAGAGCAAAGCAACTCTGGGGCAAAACTCTTCAAAGAACTGAGCTCCTTCATGTCTTCCCCAGTCCCTGAGTCCATCTCTCCAGCTGGGGATGCTGGCTCACGGTGGTTGGGTACCCAAATAGCTACAGGCATCCTTCTCCCAGTGTGGCTGGGCACAGGCTATGCCCTGTGGCACAGTGATATGTTGAGAGCAGTCTCTGACTCTTTCCTGCATGGCTTAACCATTCACCATAACCCTTCCTACACTCCCCATCCAGATAAAACCTCCAGCTGTTCCCAGAAACAACAGCTCAGCAACAAAAGCCTCCGGCAAATGCTTTTGTGTTCGCTCCCTCTTGCCTAAAGCAACCCCAGGCTCCTCTCTGGCCATCAGGGCTCACAGAAGGTTTGGCCACAGCTGAAAGGGGGGGGATTTTCTTCCCCGTGCTTCGAATTTTCACACCGTTTACATGGCTCTCAAATCCCACAGCTTGTAAGTGACAGGCTCCCTGGGTAGATGAAGAGATGGCACAAGACAGGGGAAACATCTCCTGCCATTGCTTCTCCCAGGATTACCAAATGGCCCAGCTATTACTGGATTAATGTTGCTTTGCATGTTTATTACCGTGCCCGTTCCAAACTTCACTGAGCTGAATCTTAATAAACAGATCTATTCTGAATGGGTTTTGTTATTGTTGCTTCTGTTTTCTTTTTTTTTTTTTCCCCTGGCCATTAAGACTCATTATGTGGAGTCATCAGCTGTTTTGCTTTGTTTCCCATCTGTTCCTACAGAATTTGGGTTCTGGGATTTTTCCCAGGGTGTGAGATAATACTGCAGATGGAAGTGCAATTTCCACTGTTTTGATTTTGCCCCAGTGGGGCTCCGTGTGGCCACTGGTGGAAAAATGACAATTGCAATGGCTTTGATTAAATAGTTCCTGTATTACAGAGACTTCTCCAATCTCAAGCTTTTCAAGATCACACTGCTAGCCAGAGTCAGTGGCAGGCTTTTTTTTCGAGGAGGATTTTCAATCCTTGCTGCATCTACAACACCCCTATTCTCTGAAGTAAGCAAGGAGTCTTTTTCGAGAATAAAACTTGTGCAAGTAGCAGGGAAAAACCACCCCTGCTTGTGAGTGGGGAGGAGATAATGTTCTGGTCTCATTGATGTGAAGGGGAGCACAAATTGGAACCTAATGAGACTTGGAGGGGCGAGTCTAGTCTCCTGTGGCCACGGGGAGCCACCTCACGCCAGACCTTTCACTCGTGTGTCAGTTAGGTTGTCACGTTGACAAGCTGTCTCAGTAATTCACTGTGATGGCTCCCAAACCTTCTCCTCTTGATTTGCAGCCAAGATATGCTTCGGTCAGCTTATACCCATTTGATGTCATGCCGAAGTTGTCCGTTTTCTCAAGTACCTGTTCTCTCTCCACGGTTTTTATTCCCTCCGGTATTTGCAAAGAACAATCACATCCATTTCAACCTTCTCTCTGTGAGGCTGAGCAAACCACAATCTTCTATAGCTTCCTGCTGGAAATAAAGATGCTCTCTGCTCTCCGAAAGGGCCATACAGAAAATTAAGAGGTTGAGTTTCCTGTGTTGGCACAGAAATAATCTACTGAGGGTAAATTTATGCTCACAGTTATTCTAAGCACATAGACACTGAGCATCTGGAGGAAAGGATGCTCAGGGGAGACCTCCTGCCTCCCTACAGCTACATTTCACTGGGACGTTTCTCTGTGGTCACAGTGCAAGACTTCAAGCTGTTCTTGCAGCATGGAGCTCCGAGGTGAAGAGAGCTTTAGCACAGCAGTGTCAGTGAGCACATGCTTTTATGGCTGCACAGCAAGTGGCCACGGAGCCCGGGTGGGCAACCTGGAACCTTGCACCTTGTCATGCAGCAGGGCAGTGCTTTGGTTTTGGGGAGAACCCACCATGGTTGGTAAACCCAACATCCCAGCGTAGAAATGCTTCAGAATTATTGTGTTTACTCAGGAGTTTAAAGGTTTTTCTTCCACTGTGAATTGAGAGGTTTTTGTAATGAAAATGCAAAATTGTTTTAATAAGGAAAAAGGCGATGGTGCAATTGTGAGGGAATTATGTTTAAGACGAAGCCTAATGCTAGGAGATCATCTGTGCTTTGTGTAAACCTCCCTGGAGTATCCAGCAACCTCAGCCATGGCCCGTGACTCTCGTGTTAGAGATGTATGAGCCTAGAGAGATGAGGACAGGGGCTGTATAAAGGCAGGTAATGTTGGTAGAAGCCTGTAGACCTTTTAATAGGCCTTAGATATAAATCTGGCCTAATAAATCTAATAAAGCACACAATTATGCTTCCTAAGCAAAGGGTTTTGCCTCAAGTTAGGCCAAAACGTAATTTCAGGGGAAGAAGAATCGAAGCAAATACTCACAAGGAGAAAATCTGTCGAAGCAGTGAACTCTTCACCTCTAACAGCTACTAATGACCACGGGGTACAAGATCAGATGGTTCACTTAACCACCGGGTAACGAAATTAGGCTAAAAGTTGGATCTGGTCTGCCCAGGGGCAACGTGACAAATTAGATTCACCCACTCACCGTATTTGTATTAATGCACTTTCGTATTAGTGGACAGATTATAAAAGAAGGCTTTGCCTCCAGGCAGGGTTTGCTGGCACCAAACTCATTTTCAAGCTGAGGTTCTCCCCTGAGGGCACAGTGAGACCCTCCCCTCTTTGCAACCCAAGAGCTGATCCTCCCAAAGCTTTACCTGGGAACAGCTCTTAACCCTTCAGAGCTTTAAAATCTGCAGGTTTCTCTCTATAAAACTACATAAATCATGCACTCTCAATATGTACATTTTAATAATAATGGAATATTTGGTTAGCATCTTTCCGAAATCATCCCACTGCTAATATTTAAAACGAAATGAAATTAATAATTGTTTGAAAGCAGTTCTCTAAGACAGGCTCTGTAAACCCATCCTGGCAGTCAGTAGTGAGAAGTGCTGACTCTGCAGATGTCCGCCCCTCTTCATGCCATGGTTGCAACCCTCCAAAGGGCCACAGCCCCATAGCCTGGTGGCCCTGGGAGCTGTGGGACTCTCAGGAGGTTGTCCGTGTGAGTGTTTCCAGCACTTTCCAGCCACAGCAGCGGGACATCCCTCTGGCCTGGGAGGGGGGGCTCTGAATCGGGAATGCTTTTTCTTTTCCCTCTTAAGATGAAAGACTTTCAAAAAAGACTCCTCACCCATCCCTGCAAGCAGTGCCAGTCTCTGAGGGTGACATCGTTGGTATCACTCTCGACACCTCCTGGCAGGAGGTTGGAGCCAGGGGGGTCAGGCTCTGCTCCCAAGGAACAAGTGACAGGACAAGAGGAACTGACCTCAAGCTGCACCAGGGGAGGTTTAGGTTGGAGCTGAGGAACAATTTCTTCCCCTCCAGGGCTGTCCCAGGCTGCCCAGGGCAGGGGTGCAGTCCCCGTGGTCCCTGGAGGGGTTTCCAAGCCATGGAGCTGTGGTGCTGAGGGACATGGGGCAGTGGTGCCCTGGCAGTGCTGGACTTGATTATCTGAAAGGTCTCTTGCAACCCAAGCGATTCTATGATTCTGTGTTTCTAGGGCTCTATACACCCGAGAGGTGCAATTTGAAGCATTCAGTGGTTGAACGCACAGCCACTGGATCTAAAATCAGAGATCTTAAAAGAGCAGCTCTGCTGTCTTAGAAGGGCTGGGTGGAGGAAGAGGGAGCAGAAGCAGCAGGAGAAGAATAACCCATTTTCCCTTTAGAGGGCAGTGGTGTTCATCGTACAAAAGCTGCATTTCTGAGAAGGTAAAACCCTTACCATTACCAACCCGGGGTCACCAGCAGCAAAGCAGCAGAGTCATAGGGACCAGCACCGAAGCACAGCTGCTGGCCACACTATGCAGAAGAGCATCTCACTTGGACACACTTTCTCTAACGCTCTGTGCAGGAGCTCATTAATTTCCCCTAGTTTTGGTGCGCAGTAATCAGCCGAGTAATTACAGTTCCACAGAGAGGTTTCCTTCCTCCCACCACACCGTGAGCGTGGTGCAAGGTGGAACGCTCCTTTACCATCCACACTCGCCAAACCACGGCCTCTCTCCTGCTCAGTGATGAAGGGACTGGAAGATCTCTCTGATGGGGAAAGGCTGAGAGCCCTGGGGCTGTTCAGCCTGGAGAGGAGAAGACTGAGAGGGGATCTGATGAAT
Source organism: Todiramphus chloris collaris (assembly GCA_025345505.1). Classification (NCBI taxonomy): domain Eukaryota; kingdom Metazoa; phylum Chordata; class Aves; order Coraciiformes; family Alcedinidae; genus Todiramphus; species Todiramphus chloris. The sequence goes on along the minus strand of JANVCC010000261.1, from coordinate 10,801,752 downwards.
GCCTGGTGATAGGGCAAGAGGTAATGGTAGCAAGGGGAAACACAGGAAGTTCCACCTCAACATAAGGAAAAACTTCTTCCCCGTGAGAGTGCCAGAGCCTGGCCCAGGCTGCCCAGAGAGGCTGTGGAGTCTCCTTCTCTGGAGACTTTCCAGCCCCCCCTGGATCTGTCCCTGTGTGGCCTGCCCTGGGTGACCCTGCTGGGGCAGGGGGGTTGGACTCAACCTCCAGAGGTCCCTCCCAACCCCCACCACTCTCTGATGCTATGATTTATGCCAAACCCTGTTCGGAGAGCCAAACGAGAGGCGATTTCAAAGGCAGCACTGACCTTTTCATGGGTTTGGGCGACGCCTCCCGCTCCAGGTTGGAGGAGGCGTGCTTCACGTGCATGGCGTTGTAGGAGGTGTGGGTGTACTCGTTCTCGTCGCCGTAGTCGGGACCCAGCAGCGTGCGAGCCCACGTCCCCATGTCGTACGGAGGAAGAGTCCCCCCGAATTCAGAGGGCAGGCATTCGGGGTGTATTAGCTGGTGAAGGCTGTTCAGGTTGTTACCGTGAAGAAAGATCTTTAACAAATAAAAACAAAAGTTCAAAGTCATCACCGATTCCTTACTTCATTAGGTACAATAATAGCAGCACTTAATGAGGTGTGGAGCGTCATTAGTTGGCGCTGCAGTTTGAGGTGGGAATTTCTGAAGAGCTGGCTTGGGTGGGAGGCAGACGGGGGGATGAGCTCTGGGCTGGCACTATAAAAGCTCCTGAAAACCCCAAATCACTTGTTTTTTGACGCATGACACTTTCACTTTCTTAAGTACCAGCTCAGGGAAAGTGGCAGCGGGGAATAATGGCTGATTATTGCTACTGTCAGGATGGAGGCTCGTACGAAACGCAGCGAGAAGAGGAGGGGGAGAGTGGAGCTTGCTGAAAGAAGAAGTGAGGAACAGGTCCCCAAGGTCTGAGAGGCCAACCCAGCCCTGCATCCCAGGCCTGATGTTTCCCAGGGGGGTACCAGCCTGTGCCACCATTTCGCTCTGCTTGGGTGACATCTGGCTCTCTAACCCCTCTTCACTTTCAGGCTGGTGCTACCCCTGATCAGACACAGCCCAGGGTGGGCTCTGGGGCCTTCTGAGGGCTGATCCAGTGGTTATTTGATAGATGGCAGGGGACAGACAGTTCAAATGACTGCAGGAGCACAGCTCACAGAGGTTTCAGTGGGGAAGACCTTCCTCTTCTGCAGCACAAGCAAGCAGCCTTCAGGCACAGGCTTTTTTTGGGGAGATGAGTTACCACCACGTGAAAACAGTCAACTTGCTGAAGGAACGGACCAGGAAATTTTATTCCCATGAAGAAGAGCTGAGCTGAAGGTTCCCTCACTGCAGAAGACCTCAGCAAGGCCTGGTAGACCCTCCACATTGGCATTTCCTCTGCCCCTGAGCGTGTCCCATCACACTGTACATACACTTTGCTAGTGATAACAGCTGCCTGGTCCCTGGCTGCTGCTGATGCTGCAGCAACTCGCTAAGACTGTGTGAAAAATGCAGAGAGAAAGGGAAGGAAGGAAGGAAGGAAGGAAGGAAGGAAGGAAGGAAGGAAGGAGAGAGAGCAGGCAGTTACTGAGCTACTCCAGCTTCCTATCCCCGCCAGCCCCCTCCAATTACCCTTTTCCTGGTCTTGTCTTTGAGGAACGGTTTGATTAACGTGTACAGGGCATGGATGTACCAGGGCTGGTTGACAAAATGGACTCCTCCAAAACGGGCAGGGAAGCTGTCCTAAGGAAAGAAAGAACAGGAAGGAGGTTAATGGAGGCAGCGCTTTTGTCCGGCAGTCAATCAGATGGAAGTCGGAGGAAGAAGCCTGCCTCTTTCCATCTGCAAACAAGCACTGGGCTGGCTGGGAGGGGGGCAGGCAGGAGATGGAGAAAGAGACTGCATCAGTTCCCTCTTAGCACACCCAGCCCCTTCTCCCCTGCACTAACGCATCAATTGCGGATGATTTAAAGCAGGCTCTCCAGCCGCTTCCCCGGCACGGTTTTTAACTCCATCAGGGCATTGGCTGGGAAGCAGGAGCTGGGGGAAGGGGGGGAAGCTGCTGAGCACCACTCCCTCGAGGGGGGGAAGCTTTCTCATTCCTCATTGTGCCGCGTCAGGCGAGCCCCCGGTTCCCACGCACGTCGCTGCGCACCGCTCACCTTTTCACCCTTCGGCCTCCCCGCTCAAAGCATCAGCACAATGGGTGACCTTTCGGGGTGAGCAAGCAGCGTATTGCGGGGAGGAGGAGGGGTGGGAAACGTTGATAAGTGAAGGTGTAAGGAGAGAGCACCATGGAAACTGCCGGAGCTGTGCGCGAAGCCCCTCGGAATTGACATGCGGGGAGCGTCGGATGGAGAGGTGTTTGCGGGACCATCCGGCTCTGCTCAGCCAGCCTGGCACGCTTAATAAAAGAGGAGCCTGCTGGCACCTCTTGAAAGGTTATTGTGGATTGTGGTGGGTATTTCGCACCTACGCTCTCGGCTGACAAATGTCAGGCAGGCGGGAAGGAGATCGGGTTTTTGGTTTGTTGGGGTTTTTTTTTTTATAGTGGGATGGCCGCTGCTCCTGGATGCAAATACAGAAACACACGGAATCCCAGCACGGTGGGGGTTGGCAGGGCCCTCTGGAGATGCTCTGGTGCCACCCCCTGCTCCATCCAGCAGGGGCACCCAGAGCAGGGGCCCAGCAGCGCAGGGTCCAGCCGGGGTGGGAATCTCTCCAGAGAAGGAGACTGCACAGCCTCTCTGAGCAGCCTGGCACAGCCTCCCACACTCTCACTCCATTGTAGTTTCTCCTCCAGTTCAGATGGAACCTCCTGGGTTCCAGTTTGTGCCCATTGCACCTTGTCACCTTGCTGGGTACCACTGACAGCGTGTGCAAAAAGCCAGTCATGAGCACAGTACAGCACCTGAGTTCTTGTCCAGCACTGTGATTTTAAACGAACAAACAAAACAGCACACAAGGGCTGCCTCTTTAGATATGCATTTTCATGCTGAGGATCTACGTCGGGTATGTAAATATTTAGTCTACAGTTCCCTCACAGCACCACTGGTCCAGGGTTCTGCCAGATCTCATGCTCACCCAGTGCTCTGCCCACCTCATGCAAAATTCACATACTCAGTCGCTTCCCTCCTACACAGGAATGAAAATTTGAAGATCTGAAATTTTTCATGCAACACTCTAAAAAAAAAAAAAAATTAAGAAATATTAGAATGTTCCATATTTGCCTTATGTTGTTTTGTTGGGATTTTTTCTTTTTTTTTTTTTTTTCCTTTTTTAATTCTGTATTTGTCAAGCCAGCTGCCACCCCACAAGCTGTGTCTCTAAGGGAGAAGTTCTGGACTCTTTTGCTCCTCCTCCAGCAAGATGAGAGGTCCCTGTCTCTCCCCCATCAAGGGAGACTCTGATGAAGCCATTCTCATCCCTGCGTGTGCTCCTAACCCCTACGGCTCAGCGTGTAAAGAGAGAGCATAATCAGGTCTCTTCCTTCAGAGCTTTGGCTTCAGAACTCGGGCAGGTTCATTCCCCCCGCAATTAGCACAGGGTATCCTGGGGCTTTCTCTCCCCTTCCTCCAGAGCATCAGAGACTGAGCCCAGCTGGTGAGGATATGGGGTGGATTTTGAGATGATCTAGAAAATGCCCTTATACACCCTCTCGATGTACCTTCTGTGCTGCTTCAAGGTTTGGGTTTTTTTCCCCCAGATTCTGCACTATGTAGGTGTCCCACCACCTCCTACCATCCAGGGCAGGTTGTCAGGACTCTCTATGCAATTTAACACTGGCCATGGATTGCCCTGTGAATCATCCTAAACCATACCCAGGTGATACCTGTGGGCACCACGGGCACTGGTACCTTTTTCTTCTGCTATGCAGCAGGACAAGCTACTGACACCTCAGCCATGCCAGTTGATCTGAAATCAACTTCACCCAGGCTGTGCTGAGAAGCAGCTGCAGAGAGTCTGAGCCCACCTGGAAACATCACTGACTAACAGAAGTGTGAAATGAAGCCCGGAGTGATTTTTTTTCTACCCTGTGATAACCTCAAGTTGGTTTTTAGAGCAGACTAGAGTAAAAAATGCCCATCTCATGTAAAATTCACACCTTCAGTTGCTTTTCTCCCACACGGGAAAGAAAAAAGGAAGATTTGAAACTTTTCACAGAGTAGTCTGGGAAAAAAATTAATATTAAGATGTGTTGGAATGTTCGGTATTTGCCATTTATTTACTTGTTTATTTATTTAATTTGATATTTGCCAAGCTAGCTGCCATCCCCCAAGCTGTATCTCCAAGGGAGAAGTTCTAGACTCTTGCTCTTTGGGGCTGAGCTGCCACAGCTGTCCCAGGTTGTGCCATAGCACCAAAGGGCAGTGTAGAGGATACAGCCCGAGTCTGAAGCAAAGGACAAGGAAGAAATGAGAGATGGGAAGCAGGGGAATCACTTTAAGATGCAGAGATTTACACTGACCCAAAAACACCCCAGGAAATTGTTTTGCCTTCTCCCTGGAATGCACAGATGATGGTTTTTATCACAATCTTCAGTGAGAAATGTCAGGCAGACTTCATTTCTAAGGGGGAACGTGGGTTTTTTAAAACATATTGACCAGCCTTAATGATACCACCTCATCCAAGAGGGTCTGCATGCTGAGAATTATAGGGACCAGCCAGAGGCTTAAACTGGCAGACTGCTTCTGGAAAAAGTCAGCTAAGGTGAAGGATGTGCTTTCCTACAGAGAGAAAAGAATTTTATGTCCACTTAGCATAGATTGTCGAGTCCATAAACCAGATTCTGTCTGGTACACGAGTAGATTAAGTGTTACTTGTAGAAGTTTTATTTAAAGGCAATCCGTTTCTTTTCATTCTGAAGCTACACCCAAAAACACACAAAGGCCCTTGAAAAGACAACACGGTGGCCAGGAAAAAGAACGTTTTTCGGAGTGTAACTTTCTGCTCCTTTTTGTTCCTTGCCCTATTAAGCACAATAAGCTCAATTTGACCTTCATCCCTCAGTCCACCTGCATTTGTAAGGCTGTCAATTAGAACAAGGACAAAGACAATTTTTTTTTCTTTCTTTCTTTTTTTTTTTTTTTTTCCTCCCGAACCAAAGAGATTTGATATGGGAATCATCCAGACACTGTTTGGAACTGCAACACACCAATTTTGCAGAAGTCCCTAATTAGAGCAGAGCTGCCTTGGAAAGAAAAGCTGCCGTCCGGAGCTCTTGCCTTGCGCAGCTCCAGGAAGATGAACGAGACATTTCCCACACCCCGCTCAGTGTCTCTGCTGCTTTCCCTGGGGCAAGGTGAAAGTAGCTGAAATTGATTTTCTGCTGGAGAGCTTTTGCTTTTAGAAATTCTCTTTTGATTTCTCATGCCTTGTGATTCCTTGGGAAGGCGCGTTTTATAATGAGGTACGTTTTTGTGGAGCCTGCTGTGAAAAGGACCCTGGGATCATGGAGATTTTTCTTAACCTGATTCCTTCTTAAAAATATCCAGTCCTGTGGATCTGTTTACATTTTATTCCAGTGGCATAAATAAAATCTAGCACACAGGAATTATTGTCCAAACACAGGTTTTTAGTTGTCCCTGTTGGGTGAATGAAAGTGGTGCCATAGATGGGACTTTTATTTAGCCTGATCTGTCTTTTTTTTGACTTTTTATATTTGCTTCTTTACTGTTTTCAGCTATTCCCACCTGCATCATTGCCAAAGAAGAGAAAGAAATGAACACTTGAGTGCCACAGACACCCCAAAATCCATACAGGCCTCAATACATCTTTCATTTCAGATTGGAGAAGTGTTTCTGAGCTTGCAGATCAGAGGAGAATGTTACGGAGATCACTATTCCCCTTCTCCTCCCAGACCTCCTGTGTAGGGAAATTTCTGAACTGAAATGAGTCTGGGACTGCAAACCCTCACTACTTAATGTCCCACTAAATGGCTTGGGAGTGGTAGCTGCAAAGTGAACGAGAGACAATTTTTCTCTGTGTCTGCCTGCTCTTGCCTTCACAAAACCTGCTTCGTTTGGCAGGAGTGTGCATCAGAAACCTTTTGTTGTTTTATTGTTCTGCACTGCCTAAAAGCCAAACACCAAGGCGATGTTCCAGCACCTCCTCACACCAAAGCATGTCAGAAAAGCAAAACAATCTTTGGAAGACCAAAATTAGGAATAAATCCAACCTGATGTTCAGGGACAATCTTTTCTGACTTCAAGAACTGGCTTCCTAGACCAATGACTTGAGCTCAAGAGCCAAACTACCTTTTATAACTTCTATGCTTTGCAATCAGAAAAGCAGCCACGCCTCTTGCCACCCAAATGCAATTCAATCCCGACCATACTTACTAGTTTACTGCAAATCAAGATATAATCCCTTTTAATAATCATTTCCCTTAGATTCAGGAAGATTTCAACCATAAACAAAACTGTTTAAACCAAAAAAGTGATAAAAACAGCATCTTCATGCCTGTGCCGTTACATAATCAGTCCCTGTGGTGGATTAAAGCTCCCGTGGACCATATTAATAGTTCAGGGAGATTTTATTAATAGTTCAGTTCTCCTACCCTCCACCAGATCAACACTTCCACCCAGCTTGGTGTCATCTGCAAACTTACTGCGGGAGCACTTGATCTCCTCTTCCAGGTTGTTGTTAAAGATGTTAAAGGGAACAGACCCCAGCACTGAGCCCTGGGGAACCAGCAGCTCGCTGGATTCATCTCCATTCACCACAGGGATGGAGCAGGCTGTCTTACAGTACGTGCTAGGAGAGAAGGTGAAGCATCTCCCCCATCGCTACAGCTTCTCATTTTAATGCAGGTTCCTGAGAGGTGAACACTTATCTGGGGAAATCCCATGGGCAGGAGGCAGTGGGAGGTGGTGACAGGGCTGGGAGACCGTGGGGGACCCTGTGAGCTGCCTCAGAGCAGCCCCTGGGGCTGCAGGAGCTGGGGCTGGTCCCGTTCACCTGCTCTGGTGCCTGCTCTGAGCCTGGGCACGTTTCAAATCTCCATCCGGACAAGTTCCTTGCCTTCCCGTTATCTCTTTTTGCTCCCTTGTGTTTTTTGAATGCAAAATTAATGTTGCTGGTGGCAATAATTGCAAACTCGTTTGCTTCTACCTTGGCATGCCCTCAGAGTATACAGGGCTTGGAAATAGCTGCAGAGTAGGGGAAAATCATTAAAGAAGGAAAAAAAAAAGACATTAGTGTGAGCAATATGGCAGGCCTGACTTGCTCGGGTACCACCATAAGAAGAATCGTTGCAATTGGGAAGAACCCATGAATTTTGGGGTAAGCTGTGGGTGTAACTGCTCATTTTACTTTGAAACGTGCAGAATTGGAGCAAAATCACAGGGAAATAGGAGTGCTTGGCTTCTTTTTCCACCACGTACCCAGACAGGTAGATGAGCACACTCTGAAGCACTGCTGCCAGGGCAGTGGAACTGCAAAATGAACACCAGGATGCATTCTCCTAGACATTTTCTCATTCCGTTCGTTATCTCCCCCGCTACCCTCGATAACTTTTAAGGTTCAGTCATTTGCAGTGGGTCTCTCCCAGCCATTACTGCACATTAGAGAGGTCCTGCAGAGCATCTGTTCATGGGCGTTGGCAGATGGCACCAATAAATCAGGGTACAGAGCACAGATTTGCTCAGTAAACTTTGATTTGTCCTGATAGGATCACGCTGTCCTATCATCTGGCCCAGCGAAATAACTTGTAACCTTGGGGCAAAAGGGGGATTTTCTGTGTTTTTACAAGAAACTCTTTGCTGAACCAGCTTGGAATAATTTAGGAGCAGAAATCTTCCCAGAAGCAGTGACTCTGCTGGACCGACACCGTCGCCTAGTGCTGCTTTTTGGCTCGGCATGTGCCCCTGTTCATTTCAAAGTGTTTCACACGCTTGAGGGGCAGCCTGAGGCTCCAGCCAGAAAAGAAAAAAAAAAAAAAAAAAAAAATTATATTGAGAGAGAGACAGCAGGTTCATCCAGGGGCTTCTTCTTCAGAGAAGATAGGAATTCCAAAGGTGATTAAAAAATAATGATGCCAAGAGCACTGACACACTGATTTGGAAGCAGCCACTGCGCGTTGAGGAAGAGGAGGCTGAAGGGAGCCCTCATCACTCTCTCCAGCTCCCTGAAAGGACAGTGTAGAGAGGCTGGTGCTGGGCTCTGCTCTCAGGTCATTAGGGACAGAACCAGAGGGAATGGCCTCAAGCTGAAACAAGGGAGGTTTAGACTGGACACTAGGAAAAACTTCTTCACGGAAAGGGTAGTGAGAGATTGGAATGGGCTGCCCAGGGAGGGGGTTGAGTCCCCATCCCTGGGTGCGTTTAAACATCGCTTGGGTGTGGTGTTGGGGGATATGGTCTGGGGGTGAACTTGTAGAGCAGGGCTGATGGTTGGACACAGTGATCCCAAGGGGCTTTTCCAACCTGACTGATTCTGTGACGTGTGTGGCTGGGGTGCCACAGCTTGCTCCAGATTAGGTCAGATTAAATGAGGCCAGATCAAGAAGCTTCTGGCGGAGCAGGAAGAGGGGCAGTCACATGTTAGACTAAGGAGGGGCAGATGAGGCCACAGGAACAACCAGCAGCATGGGAAGGGGTGCAAATCAGCGGGAGGCTATTTTTCAGAGTTAGTTGAGAAACTTGCTATGATATTTGCAACCAGCTCTAGGCAAACTGGGCTAAATTGTCTCCAGTGTCCTGGTTCTTGGTGTAAACTGTAGCTCAGGAACTTGTTTATCTCCATCTTTCTGCAGTGAGGGTGACTGCAAACTGAGTCACTTCTATTGCTGTGTCTCACTGAATGTAGACAGCTGTAATTAGTCATGGGGGAAGGGAGGAGCAGCAGGAAGATCTCCAAAGCTGAGAGTACTTTATGTCTTAATTAGAAAGTGCTGGCCACTGTGGAAGCCTGGCCTGGCTGGAAGCTTGCTGGGTAATACAGGTTCTGCTGGTTGAAGTGGGTGGCCACAGGTCAGCCGTGATGCTTTGCTCTCCCTGGGACACCAAGCCCTTGGCTGGCTATGACCTACGAGCTTTGGTTGCTCGTCATCATCAGAAAGTCTCTGTGCAAGCATCAGGCTTCCAAGAGAAGTGATGTCCCTCCAGACATTTCCCTGACAGCTTAACTTGAAGCAATGCTGCTCATCTCCACTCGAGGTGAGTCACGTGGGTGTGAGTTGCTCTTGGTTTTGTGTGTCTGATAAGGAAATTGGGGTTTTTTTTCCTGTAGCCATATTTTAATACAGGACCTTCTGAAGCAAAATGGTCACCAGCAGAAGGAGCATGTCCAGCAGTGAAAGTAAAAGTCAACAGATCCCTTTAAGGAAAGACCACACCAGTTTCCTTGCACTGGGTAAAGGATCCACACAGGAGTGCTGGGGTTAAAGAATTTGGCATGGAAAACTTGGGCCTAAAAATGTGCTATTTTTGATATAAAACTTTTGAAAAAGAATAATTTAAAGATTAAAAAAAAAAAAAGTTAAGCACTAAGCAAAATTAATTAGTGCCATTAACCACTCTATTTTCCTTAGCTGACCTGATTTAAACCCCTCTCTCCCTATCTATTTCTAGTTCCATAGACAGACCTTGCACCCATCCTGAAGGGCAGTAGATCTGTGGGACACTGTGGTTGGAGCACAGGGAGTGAAGGAGTTAGGGCAGAGAAGATGATGACACTGAGGTAAATCCCCTAGGATTTAAAAGGCTGTTGAAAGGAGAGAGTCACAGAATCCCAGCATGGTGGGGGTTTGGAAGGGCCCTCTGGAGCTGCTCTGGTGCCACCCCCCTGCTCCATCCAGCAGGGGCACCCAGAGCAGGGGGGCAGGGGTTGCAGTGTCCAGGTGGGTTTGGAATCTCTTCAGAGGAGGAGACTCCACAGCCTCCCTGGGCAGCCAGAGAGGCTTCACAAGAAAGTTTCTCCTCCTGTTCAGGTGGAACCTCCTGGGTTCCAGTTTGTTGCCCGTTGCCCCTTGTCACCTTGCTGGGCACCACTGACAGCGCATGCAAAAAGCCAGTCATGAAAAGAACAAAGTACAGCACCTTATTTCTTGTCCAATACCATGGTTTTAAACAAACAAACAAAAAAACCTCAAACATACAAAGACTGCCTCTTTAGATATACGTTTTCATGCTGAGAATCTACATTGGGTATGTAAATATTTAGTCTACAGTTCCCTCACGTCACCCCTTGCTGTTTCTCTGCATCTGATGGCTGCCAAAAGAGCCCTCTGTGTCTGAACAGAGGGGCAGGGAAGGCCAAACTGTCATGGGAAGGACAAATGCCCACAGCATTAGTTAAAGTCAGCCAAAGAAAAGCAATTAAAAAAGGTCTTATGGCACTGACTTTCTTCTCAGGAGACCTATTGACTTTGCAGAAACACTTTCCATCTCGCCTCTGAGAGTACCCAGGTGTCACAGGGAAATCAAACACTCGTGTTATGCTTGTGATTGACAGCTGATGATGGAGACAAGGAGGTTTTGACACGTCTAGTGCTAGGGAGCCTACTTGGTGTCGAGCAGAGGTCTGCTGTAGCTGGGCTTGAGCAAAGCGTGGCACTATCTTAAAGCCTTCACAAGTGCATTCACATATAGAATGGCGTGCAAAGGAGGTTCTGAACTGTTATGGTGATGAGATTATAACCTAGCACAGGGCAGAAAAGAAAAAAAAAAAGATCAAGTGATTATTTTATTGGCATTTGTTGACTGACAGAAGCAAAATGTTTGACAGAGCTTATTCTGTTCCCAGAAAATATCTTCTAATCTAGCAAGAAGTTAAGAAGCTTTTTGTTGACTTCTCCATACAGCTCCTTGAAGGTATCATAGGCTCGTTTTCTCAAGGCCATCTGCTGAACAGAAACTAGGTTCCTGTATTATTTCACAGAGAACTGCAGGTTTTACCCTAACTTGTTAAGAGGTTGGGACCTCATTTGAAAATGGAAGGTCTCCCTTCACTTAGCTCTTGTACAATCCCTTTCTAAAACACTTTCTGTGGTCCCTGCCATCCTCGATGCAGCGATGCACTCCGATGAGTGTCCTCATGGTGAACATTTCTCAGACAGAATAACCCCAAGAACCAGGACAGGTCAGGACCTGAATGGCTAGAAAGCAGCTTTTGTGGCAGAGGACCTAGGCAACCTGGTAGGCAAGTCAAATATGAGTCAGGAGCGTATTCGCATGGCAGAAGTGGCCAATTGACTCCTGGGCTGCAATAGCAAGGGCAGAGTCAGTGTGTGAGGGAGGTGATCCATCTCTGCAGCACCCATGAGACCACATCTGGAGCGCTGTGGCCATTCCTTGGCTGCCTGCTGCTGGAGATGATGGCATACTGGAGTGACTCCATCAGAAGCTGCCAAGATGGTCAGGGACTGGAGCACGTGGCGTATGAGGAGAGGCTCAGAGAACAGGCTTTGTTCAGCTCACAGAAGAGGAGGTTAAGGGGGCATCTCGCAGCTCCCTGTGACTAATTACTGGGCACATCTGGAGATGACAGAATTTTCTCAGGGTTAAAAGGCAAGGTAGTCAACACGAGATGCAGTTGTGGTGGAAAGCCAAACCAGGTATCAGGAAAATGTCTCATGGTGGGCAGTCAAACACAGGAACACGTTTCCGAGAGAGGGTGTGGACACCCCATCTATAGAGATGTTCATATCTCAGCTGGAAAAGACCTCCAGCGACCTGATCTAAACTCAAACTTGGACCTAACTTCAAAGTTTGCCTTGCTTTAAGCCATAAATAGGATCAGATGACCTTCAGAGATCCCTTCCAACCTTAATTACCCCATGATTCTGTGTTATTTTATATGTACGGGTATGTGTGCATCTAAAGTTGTCAGATTGTTCCTACCCTGTAATTTACTTAGTCATGTTCCATACTTATTGCTGACTGATCTCTGGTTGCTCAGCGCTTCAGGTTGCAGTTTCCATTTGAAGCTGAAGCTCTTATCACCTTTAAAATATGCCACAGTTTATTATAGACTAACAGGCAGGCAGGTGAGGCTTATTTATGATGTGCTTTGCTGCAAAACCCATATTATGAGCGTAAATGGCAGCAATAAACAAAAGAAAATAATCTGTTCAGACCCGAGGAAAATCTGTATCACGAACTCCCTGCACTGAACTGTTGTTCCAAGAATGAAGGATGTCCTTGTTATCAGGAATGTGCTGGGTGAAAAGAAGTCATCAGAAAAGTTGCGTTCCCTATTAATTGCTATGGTATTTCACACATGCCCCAGTGCATATTAATCCCCCTTATGTCCATCAACTTAATTAAAACCTCTCCATTATTGAAATCTGTAGCTGGCACAGAAAGGTATCAGAGCTTAGCAAAGAATGCCTGTTTATGCTGTTCACTGGACAGCTTTCCAGGAGTTCTTGGGTTCTTTCTGGTAGGGAATAAACAATTTCTGCTGGAAATCCAGCAATTTGGAAAAACATTTGGAGACTGAAACTGAAGTCAACATTTGTCTGCAGGTTTTAGTGAGAAGGTAATAGTACTGCTGAATGCTTTGCAGATGCTTGAACAGTTTATTATTATTATTATTCCTTTTTTTCTTTGGCAATGATGCACTTTTACCGTGTACATGCAGCAGTGTGCATGCACAGTACATCTTTGCACAAAAATTGAAAATAAAGGCCACTGACAACATACATATAATGCAGTAGTTACACTAATATCTTGCTTCCCCCCTTCAATTAGGGATCAGTTTGGGAAAGTCAGTTTACTGCTTATCAGTACCATCCTCTCCCAGAGTTTAAGACCAAACCATTAGCAAACCTCCTCTTTTCTTCCCTCCTAATTCTCTGCTCCAGGCACTCCATTGTTTCAGTTTTTGAGTTTACAATCCATCTTTGGCACGCCGTGTTGTGCAGTCTGGGAGGCTCCTGTGTTAAACAGGTTCTGCTGCTTGAACTCTGTGAAGGGGTTCAGGTTACGAAAACCTGCTCAGTGTGAAGTCCATCACTGAAAACAGCAAATTCTTTACTTAGGGTGATTATTGAACAACTGATTTTCCCCAAGAATAAACAGTGTGAAAATATCCTAAACAGGAATAGAGTGAAGGTAAACACCTTGCCAGTGCTAAAAATTCTTTCAAGCTACGAAAGGTAATTGGAGTTGTCTGCTTAGTAGTCCACTCCGTATCCGTAAGCCAGGAGTGCCACTGGAAAGGTAACTCCATTTCTGACAGAGGAGTTCTGAAGCACCTTCATTGTTAAAAATGTTTTCCCACTAACTTCGGCAGAGGAGGCTAGTTGTGAAAGATGATGACAGCAACTTGAGTGCTACTGTCAAGGCGAAGTGAGACATGTCAGATGTGTGTTTTTAAACAGGCATTACAGAGAAGGTGGTAAAAATTAGATTATGTTTGTGATTGATAGAAAGTTTAAAAAAAAAAAATGCTTTTCAACTTTTGGAATCAAATTTGGTTTGTGGTAAGATCACAGGTAGATTCTGGGGAGGAAAAAAAAAAAATCATTCAAGGAAGCATCTACTGAAATACCCAGAATCAACTTATGGCAATTAGCATTTCTAAACCAATGAAGGACGTGCCTGACGTTTGAGGAGGATAGAGGTTGCTTTGATGCTGTGGACATGAGAAGAAACCCGCAATGTTTCTGCAAATGAGACTGAGGCAGGAAAGGGTGATGCTGTCAGTGTGGGAGCCACAGCACACGAGACTCCGAGAAACCCAGGGTGGACAAACAACTCGTGCAAGATAAGATCTGCTGTTTGGAAAAGGATCATCATTTACAAGCACTGGAAGGGATGTGTGGGGGAAGGAAGCAGACTTCTTCACAGCAGTCATGGAAAACAGCAAAGCAGAAGCTGAATGGACTGTTCACCTAAAGCCTGATGGGACACAGATTGATTTTTCATGATGTTTACATGCACCAGGGACACAAATATCAACAGACAAGTGACTAGATGGTAGGAGACAATGAAACTCTGGCTTTATAGAGTTAAACGTAATCCATTATAGAATTACACCAGCAAGTGTTCGGATGAAGAAAAACAGCGAAAAATACAGAAAAGTTAAAATGCATAGTTGTACCAGAAGGAAAACTGATGCTTATTATTGACATAAAAAGATGTCAACTTCTAAATCTCAGAGAATGAACTCATTCAATGAAAAGACAATCGGTGACAGCAACTGAAGAGGAAACTGAGGTGCTTTTGGGACGTACAGGAACTCTCAACGGAGTATGGAATGGACACGAAAGGGTCAAGACAGTCCATGGCTCATTTACCCAGGAAAGTGTCTCTTGCCATAATTCAGTCTGCAATAAGAGAAGCTTATTGCTCTAGGGAGAAAAAGAGAACTAAGAGGAACAAGTGAAGACGGTGCTGTTACCAATCATGTGAAAAACAAGGATAAATGTTGAAATATTTCAATTGCATACAAATGACCTAAAAATGGCATCTGTCGCAATGTCTCTAATGAGAAACTGAAAGGGCAGTAACACTCCAGGAGGTGACCTCATGAAACTGGAGCATCCATTTGTGCATGAGCGTTGTCTTTTCAGGAAACTGTTTCCTCAGGATGTCATTGGGTTGCGCTCAGAGCCAAAAGTTTTTTGCATGGAAGTACAACACATTTGACAGTGTAAACAGTACTAAGATAGATTATTTTAGATGTGGGGGGAAAAGTGTAAGTAAAATAAAAAAAAAAAATTAAAAAAATTTAAAAAAGGAGAAATATTGCTGTCTGGAGGCTTTGAGCCACTCGGAAAGAGGAACAAATTCTGACATACACTAACCAAATGAAGATGTAAAGGATACAGTTATATTCCAGAGAAATCCTTGGGAATGCCTCCCCAAACAGAGCCCTCAGATGGGGGAGCCATAGGGAAATTTGCTGCCGGCATCAGCAGCTTGAGAGGGCTACTGAGAAGGTACATGCAGGAGGTGTAGGTCACAACCAGGTCTGTATTTAACAGCACCTCAGGAACGGAGCACTGGGAACTGATGGTCTTTGAGAGTCTGACTTGTGTTAAAAATCAGCAACGGTGTGCCTAGGAAAGGAAGCTGTGGGAAAATAAAGGCTTTTCAGGAGGACCTTAAAATAGCTGCTTGGTAAGAAACGATTCCTGACTCTTCCCCCTCTTCCATCAGCTGGCCATGAGTATGATTACTCCCACTGTTGCTGTGCTCACAGCTTGGAATGGAAATGGGAAACAGCATTTTCTTTGTACCACCTTTGAAAGTGGCTGGAAGAGCCTCTTTTCCCTTGCAGGGGAAAGGATAAGGTCTCTGCTTGGAGAGACCAGATGGGTAGGAAGCCACAGTAAGGAAGAGAAGACAAGAAGGATGAAGAAGGTAGGAATTGCATTCTCCCCGGCGGCATTCTCACAGCTGGATAATTTCTCTGCCTTCACATCCCCTGGTTGCAATAGCAAGCCATCTGCTCATGGAAAGAGCACACTTCAAGGATGGAGAGCTGGCTTAGTCATCCAGTCTCATCACAGCTCTGCAGGGCTTCTCTTGTTTTAGTAAACAGGGTTTCATTTTAAATCCCATTTACCCATTTTTTTTTAAGACATATTTTGATGTTGTTTGTGTAGTTTAACAGGTCCATTCTATTTAAAAAAAAATACAATCCAGCGTCCTATAAGAGTGCAAATCTGGAGGCAAAGGTGCAGATCAGTAGGACAATAATGTCTCATTGCCCTGCCTTCTGCTGCTTTTTTCCTCCTCCTCCAAGAAAACCCCAGTTCAGTAGATAAGGAATATTAATTCCTGTTATGCTGCAAGGCTTGTCACAAGTTTCAGGTTCAGGCTGCAAACCATGACCTGATGCTCCTGGTCTTCAAGTGTATTTTTTGTGCCTTTTTTTCATCCCTCATTGTCATTCCTTTATCCTTCCCATCATCCATAGTCCTCTCCTGGCTCAGCCAAGTTTGTTGAAGAAAAATCCTGGACAATGTATTTCATTGTACATTTTGTTTTTCATTTTGATTGACTTCCCGTCTGTTTTTAGAGCCACAGGTCAAAAGCTTCACTGCTCCCTGCTGCTTTATAAAGTATTCTTCTAAATAAATAGTGCATACCACAGAAGTAGCTGATGGTCCTAGAGAAATATGAAGCTAGCAGTGCTGGTTAGAAGCTGAAGAAAAGAGCACTTGCCTGTGCACAGAAAGTCTGTGTAATTCTAAAGACAGAGACAGAAAAGTTTTGCCTCTGCCAAGACATGGGAAAAATTTACTGTGGAATGAAGCTCAACACGTGAACATGGGTGAAATTCTGAAAAAGAGAGAGGGGTTATTGTCCCATCAATACTAAAAGCCTCCTTGAAGCTGCTGGTTACCATCCCTCATGCAGGTCACCATACCTTCACCAGCTTTGCTGCCCTTCTTTGGGCACGCTCCAGCTTGAGCAACCTGGTCTGGTGGGAGGTGTCCCTGCTCATGGCAGGGTGTTTGGAACGAGATGATCTTCAAGGTCTCTTCCAGCCCAAAATATTCTATGATCCAGGAGAATTTTCGAGAGCCCAGCACTCTCCGTTCTGTGACATTCTGAAGCAGAACTTCCTGATCTCCTGGTATTGCCAAGTGTTTAGTAGGACTCAGTGTAGAGTGGAAGGATAAAAAGGTTTTGTAAATTAAAGCTATCTCAGTTCACCAGAATATGACATACTTGAGCATCCCTTATAATCTGTTATACTTTCTACTTGCTGGGAATGAAATTCTGAGTCTGAAGAGGTCACGAGTACTACGGTATGTCCTAGAAGGTATAATGCATCCTTTATTCCATGGCTCTTTATTTTTGTAGCTGTCTTTACTCCTGGGAATGCAACAAAGTGCATTTTCGAAAAATTCCACAGTGTCTAATAAAACACTTGAAATATTTTCTGTGAGGTACCAAAATAGGTGAAGATAGAAGCAAACAGTCATTAAAAAAAAAAAAAAAAAATTATTGTAAAACTGAATGCCTCATCCATAAAGCCCTTTGGACTTGGGGGGAAAAAAAAACCAAGACAACCAACAACCCGTGAAATCCATAAAGACTAATTCAGCCCCTTAGCAGAAGCAATTCACTGCAGCTATCCAGAATGCTGGAGGGTTGCAGCGCTTGTAAAATTCCCTGGCTAAAAAAGAAATGGCCAAAAGCAGCAAAGAGATAGTGTCTGCTCGCAGAGGGCGTACGGACCGAGACATGACCTTCCCTTAGAATCCAGATATGAATATCCTCACCACGTGCCAACTCCCTGCCTCAGGATTTCTCTCTGCCTGGCCCACTGGGAGCACTTAAATATTTCTCTCCCCTGGCCCTGGGAGCACCATCTGTTGGGTGAAGTAAACAAGCTCCAGACTGGGGAACCACAGGAAGCCCTTTATATACACTTAACCATTCTTACATGGCCATTTAACTGTTGAGATAGATAAACAAGAAATTATTCTGCTGGCAAGATGAGCCAATTAAAAGCCTACATCTCTTGGAGAAGGATGTCCACTCTGCCATCCAGTGCTGTCTAATTTCTAGCACTGCAAGGTGATAGGATTTCACATCAGCTTGTTTCAGGTACTAACAGCTGGACCACAACAGAAATAATCTCTCTGTTGGAGGACAATCTCTAGCAATGTCAAGCATTTGTTGTTTGAGTCAGAAGTTGTTTGGGAAAGCTACCCAGCTACACTGACATTAAAGTAAGGTATATACTTGCATCTCAAGAGGGCTTCTTAGCCCAGGTATTTGTCACCAGAGTGGTCACCCAGTTTTCAGGCTAATGCTAACAAGTGGGGATGATAGAGCATCTGTCTGTCTCTACTCTAGAGACAAGACCCACGTGGCCAAAATTTGTCAGGAAAGCAATTTATTCAGTGACGAAACAAAAGATTGACTGAAATTGTATTTATTGGATGAAGTGTCTTGCCAAAAAAAAAGGAATGAGAAAAAAACCATCAAGGAAATACACAAACTGATGTATTTCCACCTTGAATTCAGATTTTGTTTTGATATGTATCTTCAGTGTAAGATGAGGTGTGACATTACAAAATGACATGAAACCTTTTTGCAAGTTGCAGAACAAACTGGGTGTTTTCTGACTCAGTCTGACCCACGACGATTGCTCTTCCAACTTGGAGGCTGGGACAATGACTTAGAAAATCAATGTATTCGTCTCCAGTCGTTAGGTGGGTAATGAAGCATTCAGTGTGGTTTGTGGCCAGATTGAATAAACAATTTACTCAATGTCATTAACTTTTTCATCCTAGGAACACCCAGTAACGCTCCTCGTTCTGCAGCGCAGGTGAGATGTCTTCAGTGTTTCACAAGTAAGTGTTGTAATTTGAGATAATCTACTTTTACTGAGCATTTTAAATACCTCTTTAGGGCAAAATCTTCCCGAAACAGTTGGGACAAGGTGGTCTGATGATCTACATGTCTGTTTGGCCAGCGGAGTATTTCTTGGATTGTACTGAATTGCCCATTAAAGTAACAGGGTAAAAACAGGTACTACAAGGAGGGAGGATTGTGCATCATCCTGTCAGTTGTGTGATTTTGCTGCATTATGTAGATGTCCCCCATATTAAAATGTTGCAGCCATCTTATTGTCACCTTGAGGATGAATTTTAATTAGACACGATACAGAAGAATGTTAATAATTGAACTCCTGAGCATATATTTTACATGAAAAAAAAAAAAAAAAAGTGCTATGCACTGCATAAAATTATCATTCGATTTCCGGATTGCCTTGCCCACAATAACACAGAGATTGGATCTGTGATCCATCTGGTCTGGTATTCTGTGATAAGCTCTCTCAGTTACTGGTTTTAGTAATGATGCTGAAAATATGGCTATTGTTCATACCTGCACAGCCGATACATATTCCCAATCTGGCCTGAAACCAGTAACCCTTAGCACAGTTGAAGCACATGACTTGAACCCATGTCAAAAGATAAATGCTGCTGCTGCATTTAACACAGAGGAGCTGTGGGCTGGGAATCCCAGGTTCTGATCAGACACGCCTAACTAAACACCTCTCAAATTGGAAAGCAATCTTACTCCTCCTTTCGATTTCAGTGTTGTAAAACAAAGCGTTAAAACACGAGCTGTCCCAGAAAAAGTGAGTGTGAATAGAAATTGAAGAGAAAGCACTTCTCTAGTTTGAAAACCAACCTGAAAACAGGTGAAAATGCAGCCTGGGTGTGGCTGAAAGGGCAGAGTCAGGGTCAGGTCACAGTGGTTGACCCAAATCTTTTGGCTGAGGGTTAAAATAAACAACCTTTTCAAATTATTTCTCACCTCCTCGCATGACAAGGCTAAAGTCCCTCAAGCCCATTTGTAAATCACCACTCATAACTCTATTTGCTTGGCCAAGAAGTGGAGCCAGATCCTCCTACCTTAATAAAAAAATCATAGAATCATATAATGTTTTGTGTTGGAAGGGATCTTTAAAGGTCATCCAGTCCAACCTCCTGCAGGGAGCAGGACCATCTGCAACCAGAGCAGGTTGCTCAGAGCCCCAGCCAACCTCCCCTGCAATGGTGCCAGGGATGGGGCAGCCACCACCTCTCTGGGCAACCTGCACCAGGGTCTCACTGCCCTCAGCATCAACAATTTCTTCCTTCTCTCCAGTATAAATCTTTCTCTTTTAGTTTAAAACAATGACCCCTTCTCCTGTCCCAACAGACTCAAAAATCTGTCCCCATCTTTCTCACAGGCTCCTCTAAGTGCTGAAAGGCCACCAGAAGGTCTCCCTTGGGCCTTTTCTTCTCCAGGCTGAACAACCCCAACTCTCTCAGCCTTTCTTCATAGCACTTAAATGCAAACCTACTCTTAAGAATCCATCATTCTCTGTTGATACCAGAATCACCTGCTCAGTCATGTGCAGATATGGGATAAATTTTGTTTTCATAACAAGACTATCTTAAGACTTTGAATTAATTCAGTGGGTTATTATGTCTTGAAAATTGTACCATCCCCCACTGAGTTCAATTTCCAGCATAACACATATCTAAACATCTTCATTTTCCTTCTTGTCGTGGCTGTTTTGCTTTAAAAACTATTTTGCCTGTGAGACTTAAAACATTTGTAAGAAATTTCTGGTCTGTATTGTACTTAAGACACAAAAATAAAAAACCCTGAGGAAAATCTAATAGAGGTAGTGGTTCAGTAAAGTATTTGAGTGTGTTTTCTTCAAACCTCACTAGGAAAAGGATGACACATGCCCCAGGATGGTACCACATACTTCATATTTAGGGAATAATCTGACTTGTAAAAGGAAAAGAAATAACTCAACCAAGATGGGTCTAGGGGTTCCAAAGTCATGCTTACAACTCACCACAGAGTGCATCCCTTGACTACACATGACCTAAATTAGTAAGTCCATGCTTGATGCAGTGTGGATGTGCCATATCACATCTGAAGCAGTGCTAATTCCTTCACATTGCTGTCAACTAGCTCCTTACTAGTTCTTAAGATGATTATCTTAGACATCTCCTGCCCCTTCTCTTGCAGTATAGTTACACTAACCACGCACCTCCTCAGACTCGCGCTCTCATTTTAAATGACTCGTTTGTCCCTTCCAGCATCTGAAGTTCCTTTAGCTGTGTCCTGAGCAGGCATGGGAAGACCTCTGGATGAGAGAAGTGCTGAGTGCTTTCACTCTGCATCATTATGTTCTGAATTAGTAGGCATAGTTTGCTCTGTGTCAGTTCAGTCACCTTCATGCTAGAATAATGGGGACTTTAATTACATGATGTTAAACCTCTCACTCTCATGTAGCCAAGTATTGGAAGGCTCATCGTCAATTCAGCAGTCGATTGAGGAAACCTTGGATAATGAGCGTTTATTAACCCAGGTTAATGAGCCTCAGGCAAAAACGAGGGATTTTTGTCCAGCTGAAGAGGAGCACTGAACATGGCTACATGAGCAGAACTCAACCCTCTCGAGATCTGCCCAGGAAATGACAGAGCATTTGGTAGAAATACCAGTGACTGCATGCTAAAAGCAGAGCATCTGTGTTCTCAGGAGTCACACTTTTTAATCATGTCTTCCAGATGCAAATGGGGAAAATGGCTCAGAGAGGCAGTGTTTAGGTTTATATTGAGAGTCTCTCAAGAAGTCCCCCAGATACTTTTCTCAGGGTCTTCCTGAATCAGGGTCTTTCTGTTGCCCACCCTGGACAATAGCACCTCTTCTCCAAGCAATGCACTCCCAGACCTCCTTGAACTTCACAAGCCATCCTAGGTGCAGAGAACTGCCAAAAATTTGTGATGCTGAACATAACCAACAAGCTACCTGTCTCCCCTGGAAGACAGCCCTCTAATAAAACACTGTCTCCATCCCATAAATTCACACAGGTATGTGTATGTATTCCCACAGGTTGATTCAACAGGGATAGGGAAGAAGGGAAAATCCCATGGCATCTGAAACAACTATTTAGACATACATCTCTTCACTTGGGACTCTCATGTACTTCTCCACCACTCCTGTTCTCCCCTACCCTGGCAAGACATCAATGGATAAGGAGGTGAGAAGCACCACGTCATTGCAGCAGAAAGGGCATTTCTTTAATGAGAGCTATGCATTCTTAATTCATTAAAAAGTTTGGCTATGCTTGCTTTGTTTTGGCTTGGCATGGGTTTTTTTTTCCACAACTTTTTGAATAGCAGTAAATGCAGCTAAAATAGCAATAATATTATTTCAGATGTATTTGCTTATTTGCAAGCTGCAAGTAACTGTCTTTCACAGCTAGAAAGACAGACAGGGAGTAGGCAACAGAGGAAAAATGTGTGAACTTCAGCGATGCAAAATACTCCTCTTTCCTGTAATAAATGCAGCAACCCCATGAAATGATAAATGCTTATCAGCAGTTCAAAAACACGGTAGCAGTAGTTTTCTGGATTCCCACTTTTGTGTCCAATCCCCCGTGATTACAAACTCTGAGAAGAGCAAATAGTTCAAAATGACTCACTGGGCTGTGATTCTTGGTCCTGAAGTCAGCAAAAGATTTGCCCTTGTTGTCAGTTCTGGGAATTTGCACGAGCAAGACATTTACTCATCAGACTTTGCTCTTGGCAAAATTCAAACAGATACAAAATCTTTAAGCTGGAGGATGGAAGAGAAAATGGCCCAAGAGAAAATGACCCTTGATTTTCCAAACTGAAAAATAGGAAGTTTCTCTTTCATATTTCTGCATCTATTGCAAAATCTAGCTCGTTAATTCAAGTGTCTTAGCTCCTTCCCCATAGGGTATATTATCAATATTTAAAGAAGGAAAAAAATACTGCCTAAAATATCAAGTGCTATGAAGTACCTGTAACTTTTGAAATGAGAACAGTTGGGAAATGACTGAATGAATTGTATACGGCCCGAAGAAAGTTGGGTGCTTATTATTTTTAGTTTCAAGATATGTAAAATTGTAAAGCTGTGATTCAGTGAAATTATGGGAAAAATGTGTCTGAGATAGATTTAGGTATGTTGATTGTAAAGTCTGTTGTAAAATTTCCACTGGGCTGCTTCTTCAGAGGGCAAAATCTTGCAGTTCTTTAAGGCTTCTACTAAACAAAACATATATAGATCCACAGGTTTTGTCCCAAAATTAGAATGTTATTCAGCTGGGAGGGAATGAAAACCAAACTTACATGGCTGAAGACAAATTCTGCAGGGCCACAAGCAAAACCTTGCCTTCACAGGAAAGTTCTCATTGGGTAATCCATTTATTTTTTTTTGCATGATGTCTATGCAAATATTACTACGCCAGAAAATGCACCAGTGTATCTTTGGGGATGTGCCATTTCCAGATGACAGCAGATCCCACGGGGCCTTGGGCTCCTGGTGAGCATGAACTGAGGGGGCTGACCCACCCCTCCTGGCAGTCATGCAGCAACCCCAGTGACACAAAGGTCTGCGAAGAGCTCACTGGAGCTGCAGCATGACATTGGTGCTGGAAGAGCCCTTCCTCCAGCCACCATCACCTTATGTATATGCATCTATAGGTATACGTGCCTACATTTATAAACATATCTAAAGAGATGGGTGTTTGTAGCTCAGTTGCTGCTGCCAGGAAGGTGGCTACTGCTGCAGTGTCACTTCTTGTGCCACATGGGAGGGAGGGAGACTTCAGAGGTTTAAGTTGGAGATTATAAGGGGTAAAATAAATACGGTATTTGTTTGTAACACGAGGAGTATAATCTTTGGTCTAGATTAACTAAACAGCCACTCACAGCCCCAAACCTTCTGACGAACTTTAAAAAACATACCTCCACCAGAGTATTGAAAATTCAATTTATAAAACCCGAAGGTAGATACAGAGCTGAGGGTATTGATTAAACTATGAACCAGTGTATTGCTTCTATTTTTTACAGCTGCAGCTACAATAAACACATGTCAGATTAAAGTTTTAACCTGTTTGTTGCCACCACCTGGAGAAGGCTCCAGACCAGGAGGTGAGGAAAACTAATAATTTAAGAATAGATAAGCACATATAGCCAGTTATGATTTGGGGGAATCCTTCCAATCTCAGTAAGCATATATATATATATATAAAGAAATATTGGTTCCTTAGTGTCTACAAGATGTTAAGGGTCTTAGGAAGTTGTGTCCTTTTCAACTGCAAGAGGCTGACTGGCAGGGGACTGGAGAGTGGAGTCATGCACATTGTGATCCTCAGAAGTTGCTCTGGAGCTGACACTGCTTTCAACTCCAATTAGCTAGCTCACAATCATAGCCTCGACATTTTTTTTTTTTTAAAAAGAACTGTCATGTATGAAGACACACAAAACTGTACTGAAAAAATACGATGATTCAGTAAAATAGTCTTACTTGCTTTTGTTTTGTGTTTTTTTCATATGGACGCTACCTACTTAAAAGTCCTGCTGGTGTTTTCCTTTGGATGTAGTGATAAGATCTTTTTGGCTTCACATGCTGACAGAGGGAAAAAGAGAGGCTAACCCCCAGTGTTCTAAAAAATGCTATTTTCCATCCTTAGGCCTGTGGGTGAGGTGTAGGTATAGGACTTGCGTAGGGTTATGAATTACAAAAGCTGGCTAAAATGCTTAATTGTACTTGCAGGTTTCTTGCAGGCCACCTGACATGGGAAAAGGTGGCATGGAAAGAGGGAGGTTCCTGTGATATAGGGTGGTATAGTAAACCTCTGTGTGTGCTCCCCATCCCCAACAAGCATCACTGCAAGAATGCCTGAGGGATGTCCCATAACCATCCCCACACAACCTCTTAAGCCTCTTCCATCCTTTTTGGTCTAAGTTTTGGAGACCCCCCCATCCCTTCCTTAAGTGCACCACAGCCCACAGCTCTTATCACTCCAAAAATCCCATTCATGTTTTTTTCTAGTTCCACATACCCATCTCAGATCAGAGCTTCCCAGAACTTTACAGCACACACCACATCACCCACCCTCTTGCCCTCAAAAGCCATCCAGAGCACCACCCAACTCCAAATCTCAGCTCTTCCAACCTCCTGCCCCAAACCTCCTTCTGCCCAAACCCTCCAACTTCCCTGTTCTTCTCTCCCAGGTTCTCCGCTGCTCTGTGGTCAGCACATCCAGACTCTTATCTCCTGGCTGAGATGGCATCTCTGGCCCCACCACTTTTACTTGAACCATCTGCCAACATCCACGCCCGCTGCAATGAGCTGCCACCCCTGCCAGCAAGAAGGACCCAACTCCTGCCTTGCACAGATTTCCAAAACCTGGATACAGACTGCGGTTCCTAGAAATGTCATTTAAAAAGAAGCAAAAGAACAAAACAATGAGATCTATTTCAGGGGGGGAAAAAAAAAAAAAAAAACCAGACAAAAAAAAAATCAGAAAAAATAGATGTGTTTAGACCTTTATTTCCTTACTTTTACTCTGCAATTAGATCTGGAACTTCTCTTTTCATACGATTTGGAAAATAAAACCAGAGAAAATGAATGTGTACATTTTCTCTTCTTTTGTTCCACCCCCTCCCCACCCCCCTTACCTTTGTTTGGCAAAGAGATTAACCTTAAAGAGAGCATTTTTACCCTTGCCTCCCTCTCTTCAGCCCTACATTTGAAAGGAAGATGGGGGAGGTGAAAGGGGGCTAAGATCCAAAGAATTCGAGGTTACTTGATCTCCTCTGTAAATAACTGCAGCCCCATGGCCTGGGTGCCCTGCAGCCCAGCTGCCTGCTGAGAGGATGCTGCCTCAGCAAAAATTCCTCTGTGCTGCAGGAGTCTTTAAAATCATCGTGGGCTGAATACAAGGCAGAGTATAAAACAAGCTCGCTACTGATTCTGGATGACACACAGTCCATTTCCACCAAATTGGAACACATTTGTTTCCTTTCCACTCAGGCCAGGGGTGTTACCTCTATGGAGCTTATCAATTCTTCCTTGAATTTCCATCTGTACTCACATCTCTGTTTAAAAACAGAAGAATACACTCGTGACGCTAAAGAGATAGAAGAGAGGAGCTGTTCTGGGTGTTTTCAGAGGAAGGTTCTAACAGCACCATGGAGCAGCTTCCCTGGCTGATAAGTCTCTTACCCACCTGAAGCAAGGGACCTGCTGAGATGTTCCCATGAACTCCTGGAAGAGAGCCAGGTAGAGCACAACAGCAGGGCTTTGGATGAAACTCTCTCCCTTTTGAGTCCTGTGGTTGGCACAGAACTCCTGCAAAGAAGCTGAAAGGCACTGGGGAAGAACATGTGCTCTTCTGCCAGAGCCCAGCTGGGGAATCCAGGAGTCTTTTCTTCTTTCTGTGCTTCAGGGGCTCCATGGGGCAGTGGAGTAATAGTGCCACAGTCCAGCTTTCATCTCATGGTCAAGGTCACCACTTCATCTGGCCTCAGGGCAGGATGGAGGGGGGGGTTGATGGAGAGGGTGGAGGAAAAGGGTCTGGGGATCCTCCCTCTCCACCCTCCCCATCAGCAGTGCTCACTCCAGCATGAGGAGAGAGTTGCACCTTCAGCTCCTGCCCGCACGCGTTTTATCAGACCAGCCACCCACAAGACCTTCATGCTGTCCTCTGCCAAAGAGGCCACCAGGGTGGCAGCAGGACTGTTTAGGAGCAGGTGATGGATCAGTGGGAATGACAATGCTCCAGTGATTTTGATCCACCAAGCTCTGCTGTGGTCACGCTTAGATAAGCACAGGGGAAAACACAATCAGCTTTCCGCTAAATTTCAGAATTTACTACCTTTTTACTAGCATCTTGTTTGCTTTGAATATGTTTATTTTTATCCTTCAGGCAAATATTTCTGCCTCCTGTGGACCTTTTTATATAAATCAACAGAAGCATTTGGCAGCCGTATCAAAACCTCAGCTTTACATATCACTGAAGCAGAAAATAAATTGAAATAATTACTGATGCTTCCAAGGACAGATTTGTTTCGAAATGGAACATGCAGCTCAGAGGAGGTGGGCAGTGTCTATGGAATGATTTCCCCTTAGCTTACACAGCATTGGCTCAGATGTTTTGATTTCATTCCGGATGTGTTTCTTCCCCTCTTTTGGGGGAGCTTAGAGAGAGATGGTGGTTGGCTGGTTGCTTGTTTTGTGCATATTGGATACGATCAGATCTTTACATAGGAGACCTAGAAGATGATATTTGTAAATCCCGCCCTCCTGCCAGAAATTGGAAAGAAACTGATGTTTGAAGGAAAAAGGTACACATTGCCATGCCAGTAACACCAGTAACGGAGCGAATCACTGAGCAAACCATAGTTTCTATATGACGGGCTTGATTAATATATATAAGGGTCAATACTAATCTGATGTTATGTATAAAGCACATCCTGATGTCACCAAGTTGCACTGACAGAACAGCAGAGTCCTGCAGTGCAGAAGGCTGAGCCACCACCTCTGTCCACCATCCTGACATCGGGTGCATCCCAGGGGAAAATTTAGAAGCACTTCTGCTTAGTGCCTTTGGATTCTTGGAAACAAATGTTTTAGAACTGTTACCATGATTAAGCGATACTTGAAGGAACCGCTGAGGACAGGTGCAAATTCTGCTGCTTCTGGAGCAGAAGGCAGCCATGCAAACCAGGCTGAAGAGACATCTGGCCTTGGATCCTCCCTCTAGACCAGCTGTACCCAGCTGCTGAGGGCAGAGGAGGAACTGGTAAGCCTGTCTTCACTCAACATACTCTCAGCCTTCAGATATTCTCAGCTTATAGTCAAATGTAATTCCTGTCTCCTTAGCCACCCTGACTGGATTTCTCTCATGTTAACCTCTCCACTGACTCTTGAAGTCAGGAAGCATCCACGTATCCTATGGGATAATGACTTTCAGGTCTACAGCATGCTGCAGGAAGAGCTGCCACCCCCCGTTTGTTCCGAACCTGGCTCCTACTATCTTCATTTGCTACCTCCTCATCTTTGTGATAGTGACTAGCAGGTTCCACTGGTGACTACCATCCCTGGGGACCTTTAGTTTTTCAGTTCCCAGACTTCAGATATTACTGTT
The DNA here is from genome assembly GCA_025345505.1 of Todiramphus chloris collaris. Classification (NCBI taxonomy): domain Eukaryota; kingdom Metazoa; phylum Chordata; class Aves; order Coraciiformes; family Alcedinidae; genus Todiramphus; species Todiramphus chloris. Next base: position 10,774,340 of record JANVCC010000261.1, on the reverse strand, counting down.
AATGTCAAGTCCACAGAGAAGGGCTTTGCCATGAATCCTGGTTCAAAGCTTTGCTTCTGGTGGATCGGGATTGTGAACACACCATCAACAACTACACTTCTGTAGGGGTCACACCCCACTTGGAATTGTTATGGATTCACAGACTCCAATTTGTTTATTGTTCCCCTGCCTGCAGGATATAAAAATAAACAGGTCATCATATTCTAAAGGCTGACTCCAGTTTTATTTAATTTGTCCCCACTTTTACTTTATCATTTTCTCAGGGTGAAATTGTGCCCTGGGTTTGGTTCAGGTTAATTATCAGCAGCAGCTGCTGATCCAATCAGCTGGGAGGGGCCACAGAGAAGATAAACAACCCAGCCAGCCAATGGGAGAGTGGCTCCCAGGCTGAGTCCTGCCCCTATATAAGGGGAGGGATGGGTGGCCTCTTTTCATCTTGTTCCAGGCTTGAACTTGTGGCTGGACCAGGGAAAGTGGTGTCTCAAGTACAGGTAGAGCCTCCTGGTTTCTATCACTTGCTTTGTCTATCATTTTATCAGTGCTCTCATTAGCGCTGTGGTTTTCTTCTCTTCTGGTATTGTTTTATTAAACTGTCCTTTTCTCAGCCCCCAGGGTCTCACCTTTTTCTTCTTCCTGGTTCTCCTTCCTGTCTTATTGAGGGGGAAGTGGTGGGAAAGCTGCTGTGTACTGATTAGCTGCCTGCAGTGGTTAAACCACAAGGAAATTAATAGTTTGGGGGCTTTTGTTGTTGTTTAGTTTCTTGGTGTGGTTTTGTGGTTTGTAGGTTTGGTGGGGGTTTGGCTTGTTGTTTATTGAACAACATCTCTATTGTGTTTCTCTAGAGTGTCAGTAGGCACTGATAATATGTGAGTCCTGGAAAAAATCTTATTATCATAGAAAGATTTGAGTTGGAAGGGACATTTAAAGGTCATCTAACACACACCCCACTAAGCCAGGGACATGTGCAACCAGAGCAGGTTGCTCAGAGCCCTGGCCAACCTCCCCTGCAATGGTGCCAGGGAAGGGGCAGCCACCACCTCTCTGGGCACCCTGGGCCAGGCTCTCACCACCCTCACTGGGCTTCTGCCCATCTAGTCTAAATCTTCCTCTCTTAGTTTAAAACCATCACCCCCTGTCCTGCCCCAACAGGCCCTGCTAAAAGTCTGTCCCCATCTTTCTGACAGGCCCCTTGAAGGAGAAGCCCCCAGAAGGTCTCCCAGCACCTTCTCCTCTCCAGGCTGAACCCCCCCAGCTCTCCCAGCAGAGGGGTTCCAGTTCCAGCCCTCCCAGCATCGCTGGGACTCCTCTGGCCCTGCTCCACCAGGTCCCTGTCTCTGCTGTGCTGAGGGACCCAGAGCTGGACACAATCCTCCAGATGATGTCCCACCAGAGTTGAGGTGACCATCCCTTCTACCCCTTCATACATTACAACTCTTTTAAAGCTTGTGAAGACAGTAAAAAAATTTAAATGCTTTCTGAGCTTTCCTTACTGCAGCTAGAAAATCTCCAAGGAGACAGTACCTTAAAGTTCAGGCAGGAATTGTCTGAGGGAGGGTGGGACATCAAGAACATGGGAGATGTGGCAACAAAAGTAGTGAAACAGCAGGTTTTTTTGATGTATTTAGTGAGGTAAACTACTTCAAATATCCTGCCAGCACTATGTCCTGCTATGGAGCTTATCGCTGTGTCTGATGTGTTGCTGCTGAAATCATTTACATAACTCTGCTGCTGAACTAACTAAATAATAATAAAACAAAGGAAGATGTGGCACTAGCTGTTCCGCTTCATTAAAGCCTCCCATCATGGCAGTGTAATAATTCTTCAGCTTGTAAAGCTCTGCTGTGTGACTGGAGAAATGCAGGGGGGGGTGAGCTCATGAATGAAGAGGGAGAAAGGTAGATAAAAATTAATTCGAAAGCTGTTGGCTTGCTGTGTTTTGAAATATTTAAAGGATGAAATATCTGCTTTGCATGCAACAAGAGCTGAATGGCAAAGGACTCGGGAGGATCCAAAGTCCACCTGTGTCACATCTCCCAACACTGCCCCTTATGAGGTGGCAGGATTCTCAAGAGGATGCACCATACACAAAAATCTGCAAGATGCTTTGTCTCTATTGAGATGTTCCTGCCAAGAGTTAATCCATGTCTTCTTTGAGTGTGCCAACCAGACAGATTTAAAGGGGTCTGCTTTGAAAGCACAGCCTCCAGGCTCTGGGGAGAGGTGGCACGAAGTTGCTCTGAAGTTGGACAGAACCTCCCAAATGTACAACATGAGGGAGATACTGATTTTTGCCTGTGGTTACCACAGTCTGTTAGGAGTACTGGTGGCCTCTGTGGGGCTTCACTGTGCTGAAATCCTTGTTCACCTGCCCCTGTTGATGCCAGCGACGTGGATAAATCTTGACTGGTCCAGGGCGTTTTGTGGAGAGCAGGTATCTGAGAAGCTACTGAGGGAAAACTGCAGCCTGGCAGTTAAGCATATTTCCATGCAGTTACAGGACAAGGGGTGATGTCTTTCAACTGAGAGGGAGATGCAGACTAGATAGAAGGAAGATGGTGGTGAGAGCCTGTGCCAGGGTGCCCAGAGAGGTGGTGGCTGCCCCATCCCTGGCACCATTGCAGGGGAGGTTGCCCGGGGCTCTGAGCAACCTGCTCTGGGTGCAGATGGCCCTGCTCCCTACAGGGGAGTTGGACTCAATGAACTTTAAAGGTCCCTTCCCACCCAAACCATTCTATGAATCTATGTTTAAGTTGGGTGTTTATTTTTGACAGTGTGCTCGCCCAACAAAGGACTCTGCTGTTAGAATCAAATTTCTGAGAGTATCATTCTGCTATTATTACAGAATTTGTGCTATATAAAATTTCCTACTTAAGAATAAATCGTCAAAGATGACTATTTGCAGAATTTAGGACTAATTTGCAGAATCTCCTATAAGCATGCAAAATAATTTCCTGGGGTTTTTTTTGTTTATTTAAACCTGGAATCCCACAGATGTGGTAGGGTGTTCCTTTTCTTTGAAGCTAATGCAGAAAGGACAAGGGGTTGCTTTTTTCTTTTTTTTTTTTCCTTTTCTATATATACACAAAGCTGGTCAATCCTTTGAGTTAGATACCAAATAAATTTACTCAAGCTAATAGCAACATCCATTTATGTTGTTAGTTTAACAAACATTCCTGAGCTGATTTGCCTAGAATAGCTTTGCAAAGCAAACAACTTCAAAATGGTGCAAGCAGTCAAATACTTCAAACAGTTGAATGAATTTTATCACAGATGGCAGGAGTTTGCTAGTGAGGTTTATATGTTCTCAGGCAATACTGCTCAGGCATAAGTTATCCCTGGAACAGAGACAAAACGAAGTTATTTTCATTGTCTTTTAAGACAGTTCAGATGGAATTTGTTTGCCTGCCTTATTCAGCAAAGTGCATAAGAGGTCTAGCCCTTTAAATGCTGTTGTTCCAGTTTTAGGAGAGAGAGGCTCTGAAACGAGGGTGCTTCATTAAAATACCATGGCTGGCACCTCTCAGAGGCACAGGAAAAAGAATATTCACTGAGTAAGTAACACATTATAAATTATAATTGAGATTCAATTCTCCCAGGGAGAAGAGAAGGTAACTTGTCATTTGAAGTGTTGTGAGTTTCTGAGAGTGGACTAGGAGTTTAGAGGGTATAATGATATCATTAAGAAATGCCCTTGCAAAGCAAGCAAAATTATACTGTGCTGTTCCTTGAAAACCACAGGAACTCTTTATTGTTCTGTCAGCAGCAGTTCAAAGAGCTACGTGACCCCATTAACATTCACTCAGGCATGTATAACAAATTGGAGGGGGGGGGAATTTCTTGAGTAGTTAATTCCATTTGGTGTGTTTGAATACCTAGCGCTGTTAGCCCTGTGGGCTCAGCATCACCACACCTACACCTTGCACACCTGGTGTACCTCACAGCTCTGTTTATCTTTCATAGAATCATTATGGTTGGAAAGGATCTCCAGGGTCACCAAGTCCAACCTTTGTCCTAGCATTTCTGTAACCACTACACCAAATCCTCAAGCTCCAATGCTCCATATCCTCAAGCTTTTCCATGCTTAGAGGAGAAAGCAATATCAAAGGAGGTGAGAGCAAGGAGGGAAGAAGCTAGATAATGACTACCTGACTTGATGGCCTTGGCTGAACTCATCTGGCATTGGCAGGAGTTCTGCTTTGCACAGGAACTGGTATTAAATGACCAGAAGACCCTCTGAACCCATGTATTCATGGCAGGCACTGTGCTGGAATACATGGAATGATACACTCTATAACCTTGAATCTTGCAGAGAAGCCAAGTTTCCCTCGGTTTCAACAAGAGGCAGCTCCTCTGGCCAGGCTATTTATTTATTTCTGTGTGAAAAGCTGCAGGCTTCTTTTAGGAAAATATTGACTTTTCATAGAAGAGTTTAGTGGCCGAAATTCTGATGCAGTACCTGACAGGACTGCAGCTGGGCTGCTTTCTGCTTCTTTTGTCAGTCTGGCTGTCCAAGGGGCTCTTCCATACACGATGCCAAACGGCTATAGACTCTGTGCTGTGGTGATTGTTGACTCATCTTAAGCAGGGACAGTGGTCAGCAACAGAAAGTGAGGCTTGTCTGCTTGTTCATGAATGCACATGTTCTTTTTGATGCAAACATGTTTGGGATTTGTCTGAAAATATGGATGGTTCATTCTTTTTGCACAGCATTATACATTATATATTTTTTTCAGAGAGATAGTAGCAGATATTGTCTCTAATGTTAGCAGAAAACCCACTCACATTGATTAATTAAGTCCAAAGATTTATCTCTACCAATTAATTAATTTCAGTTACAGCCCAGATTCAGGAATCCTTATCTCCTCAGGACTGTCACTTCACAGCTTTCCTCACACCCAGTGCTAAGTCTGGTAAATGATATCAAATGATATGCTAAGGAAAGGATTGTCACAAGGAGGTAAATGCTGTCTGTACTGCACTGAGGAGATGTTATTTCCTGAGAAACTTTTAAATCCAGGTTCTCTGTTTTGGTTAATAAAGCCTAATAAAGTTAGGCTTGCCAGTGGGACTCCAGAAAACTTCAGTGATATCAAGAGTAGGATGCTAACTACTGCAGATGTCCATTTACATAAGTATTCCCATCAACACACCAGAAACCATCTTTTCCAGACACTAAACCCACATGCTACTGAGCACACTTCTACTGAAAAGGTTGGACCAGATGATCCTTCAGGTCCTATCCAACCTGAGATTCTGTGATTCAAAGCAGCTTCTAAATCATCTTGGAAAACAGAAGAATAGATTTTATATTACCCTATAAGCCTAGATGAGCTTGAATTCTAGTTTGTTTATTGGAAGATCTGCTATTATACTTTAATTCTTAAGCAGTGATCAAGTGTTTTGCTCATCACATATATATTCCTGCTTCTGCCTTTCTTCTGGAAAAGAAAGGCATCTATATATTCTATTTGAAGCCTATTTGTGTTGTAATTGTATTTGTGTTAGCTGTGCATTTTCTTAGCTGTTTTCACTGCAAGTAGATTGGAGTTGATCAGTCTCCTCTGAAATGGAAATTATTTCTATTGCACTTTGGCCATGCTTTCAACAGGTTTGACTGCAAACTGTTTGAAATGGTGAGAGTGTGCTCAGAGTGAAAATCAGAATATATAATCAAACAGTCTAATATGTGTCTACCAGGAAGGGATCCAAAGCACATCCTGAAAGAACCATAGGAAGGTTTGAATTACTGGGCAGTACAGGTGCAGGAGGAATTGCCACTGAAATGTTGTTTTCTGGGGCTTGTTTCATGGTGTGTTTGGTTGTTTTTTTCCTCAGAAAATGCTCCCTTGTCAAAATAAAAGCTTCATCGGGGGGGCAAGGGGTAGAGAGGAGGGGAGAAGGAAGTAGGATGAGTATTTCACTCAACGTTTTCATCTTTCCTTGGAAGACTGCAATGTTTGAGATGTTTCAGGTTGACGTTTTTGCATCAAGGAACCCCTGCTATTCAGGAATGCTTGTTTCAAGTGTGAAGCTCTAGACAGTTAAGGAGAGACATAAAAATGTCTGAGAACAAAACAGAGGGCTTCAAGAGCACTAGACAAAAACATGTAATTGATGTTCAGCATTGCCCCAAAATGCACAGATGTTGAAGGATGTTTTCTACAAGCCTGGAAAAATCTTACGAAGTGAAAATCACTTCCTACCAGAGTGTAACAGGGGTGGAATTGCAGCCTCCATCAAGGCAATGGCAAAAGTCCCCTTTGCATCAGTTTGGGCTTCTTCTGAAGCTTACTAAAAACATCGTAGTCCCTTTTGACCATACACATATTGACCATACAAATATGTATGACCATGGAAAGTGTTAAGGAATTTCTAAGTTCATTTTTTTCGTGAGGAGATAATGATAGATGAGGCTTTAAAGAGAATCATCATGTGGTAGAAATGTCCTGGCTTTCTGGGCATAGGGATTTGGATAACAAGCAGGCAAATGTTTCTCAAAAATCTTTGTCTTTCTGCAGGATTTTAATGTGTTACTGTCTGCATCTCTGGTAAAAGCTCACGCCAGAAATGATGACCTTGCCTAGAGCAGCAGTGGACAGTGTGACCAGGGAGTCCTGGCACGAGCCCTCCCCGTAGCCTCTGGCTCTCGCACGGCAGCGGTCAGGGACCCGTGGCCAGTTCTGCTGATGCAGCACATCCTTGAAGGCATGTGCTAAAAAGGGACTGAGAGCCAGAGGTGTAAGGGGACAACTGATCTTACAGCTGATTTCCAAGGGGACATAGATTTCACTCCTGTGATCATTAGTGAGGCTCCAGCATGAGTCCCCTCCTGGAGAAAGCCAAGGCCTTATCTACCTGCATTCAGGGGATAACCCATGCCATATATCGCAGTCACATTGTCACTCCTTCTCTTTTTCTGACTACCTCCACCACCATCCCACTTCTCAAACAAAATAATGCTCCTTCCATCTCTGCTGGCATGCAGCTCTTCCTGAAATAGCACTAGTCCTGTATCTTTCTGATCTACCCTTGTACATCCAGTCCCTTTTATATTTTTGTGTAACTGCTTTATATAGTTCTCATAGCAAGAAGGTATCTGCAGCAAGCACCCTTTTCAGGAAGCCTTTCACTCAGTTTCCATGCTAGAAAGGAAAAGGCTTGTAGGATTGTCCAGGAAGTTAAACACTTACTCCAGAGGCATCGCTCCTGCAGCTCTGTGAAATTACTGAGGACAGGGATAATGTACATTAATGCAGGTGCATTTGGCCACATTCATATTTTATGAGAGGAAGAAATGCATAAATAGCTCATGCTCCTTGAGCCTATGTTGGGAATGTTCAAGCATGACCGGTGTTAGCTCTAGCTGTCTTTTTCACTGGCTACCAGTAAGAAACAGCTACATTCTATTCTAAGCAGACTTATTGCGTTGAACTTTTCTGCTTCCTTGCCAGGGCTGAAAGAGTATTTGCTTCCTGTCTTATTCCTATCAGCAACTCGATGATACCTTTATTAAAATGTAATAACTGGCATTAAAAATACATTTTCCACTTAACATACCCAGCTTCTCAGGCTGTCCACATGGTAGCTTATCCTTTACTCACAGCCAAAAGCCCCAAAGCCTCCAACTGGCAAACATGTCTGGGCTGATCAATTCTGCTAAGCAGTTAATTCTGATTTTTCAAGTGACAAATGGGAGTCCACAGCCTACTATGCTTTCCTTTTTCCTTGTTCCAGTCAATTCCCTAGGGATGATAAGCACACAATGGGCATAGGCCTTCTCTTGCAGAGAGCGAAGTCTGTTTATCTACCTTTATTTTATGTATAATGAGTCCATCCCCTTTTTTTCGTCTCTGAACATTTCAAAGGCACCCTCCCTGACAGCTCAAAGAGTACTCCCTCTACATATCACAACAGCTGCTGGAGACAGATAGCACGAGCACTGCTTGAATGATTCAAACTGACCTTCTTTTCAATGGATACTAAGTGCTCATCATTAGCAGTGACTTAATGTTCAGCAGTTCAGCCAAGGTCTCTTAACACGAAGCACATTCTAATATTGAGGGTGGGGAAAAACCAAATAACTGGAGAACAGATTTGGAACCTTTTGAGGCAGCATTCAATAGAAAAAAGAGTGCATATATTGGAAGTGGTTTCATCCAAGTATCTGTGGAAATATGCAAACTGGCATTTCATATACATGCTGGACTTGAAATCAAGAAAGATTTCTTTACTGATGTTTGGGACAGCCCATTGCCTCTCACAGCATCTGCTAAATTCTGATCTGTAGCCGTTTTCCAGATACTGAATGTCATTAGATCTTGAAGCTGTCTCTTTTTGGAAGCAGTTAAATCATTCTTACTGGGAAGAGTCCTCTGTTTTCTTCACAGACCAGATTTGTCTGCCTCTGAAGGCAAACCCATGTTTATATAGCTAAACTTGCTTCTGTGAATATAAGCTTGTGTTATTAGCATGTCTTCTAGAGTTGTTAGCAGGGACTCTAGTTTGGGAAGCTTCAGTGTGCCTTTTGGACACGTCAACACATGATGATTATGACACAGGAACATCCTGCTTTTATATTCTGAGGAAATTAACTGGTTATCCATTCTGAAGGACCCAGACTAGAATATCCCTTTTCTTCAATTTCCCTAGGCAGGAAAGAAAACCTTCAAGTGGTTTCTTTCTAATGGGAAGGGAAAGAGACCAGTTCTACAGAGTATTGCTGGTTTATGGTTGCTGAGAAGTGCTCAGAGCCTCAGCCAGTTACACTACCCCAGCAACTGGCCTCGGTGCTCTGCTGATTTTCATCTTTCAGATTTTCAACCTGAAAGGCTGAGGAGCAGCCAAAAAACTGATGTGATGAATGAGTGACTTTTGAGTCTGCGTTTAGTCTCCCACAGATAAGCAGCTTTAGTCTACACTGAAGGGCTTTTTACAGTAGATGCTAAGGGGTTTTTTTCCCCTTGTCCTTGCCCAAGCCAGTGTATATGTGTGTATGTATATGCTTTTACTTGCCTAGTTTCTGTTATTCAGGATTTGATCTGTTCTACTGTCAGTAGGCAAGGACAGAGAGCTCTCTGCCTTTCTGTTACTGTGATCTGTTATAAATACCTGATGAGACACAACAGCATCATGGGCTATTTATGGCATAGATAGACTGTAGTGCAGGGAGCTGCACTACAGGTTTCTACAGAAAGGCTGAGCTAGAATAAGTGTTTTTAGAGTATTCTTCAGTTTGTTGTGGTGTGGATTCTCACTCTAAGTTTTCAAGTACCAGCAGTATTATGTTCAGAAATTATGGAGAGACTACTAGCTTATACTTACATAGTAAGGGATCTTCATGTGGATCATTAACAGTTCAGCTGGAAGTACTAAGTCAAAGAGATCACATCTATGTCAGGCTTCAAAGTATAAATGTCTTTAAGCAAAGAGAGGAGTCAATTCCTTGCTCCAGGGTCTGGGTGGGTGAAGGGAAGAACCAAGCTTGCAGTCTGGCACAGTCTCCAGAGGCATGAGGTCTGCCTGGGATCTGTCCAGATTCCCAGTTTGACCCTAACAAAGATTTCATCATACTCATTAACCCAGGTCATGCTGATTGGAATTACTGTTCCATTATCTCAGCTTGATTTCAACTTTGAAAAGGAAATTATAACAATTAAGGAAGAAATAAAGTGCTTCTTGCCACTCAGATTGAAAAGGAATACTTAGTATTTTGATTTTCTAAATTTTTGAGGCAAACGTTTTTCCAGAGAATTTTGGAAACATGTCATGATAATACTTTTTTTTTCTGAAACAATGCCATTTTCAGAATAGAAGTCTTTCATTGCAAAACTTCTATCAGCTCTAAAAGCTCATACTTGTCACTATGAGTTGGAAAAACAAGCAAACAAATTGCACATTTGCCATAATATTTAGCTACACTTTTTTCCTTTGAGCACTGGATTCTTGTCTGTGTTTTGAGCATATTTTATACTTTAGCTTTTCCTTCTGAAGCACAACATGAAAAATGTGATTGTACAAGATAATGTCAAGAAACAAGTAATCTGCTACTAGAATTTAACTGACATTAAGTTTCTCAATCCTACATAATTACAGTAGGAGGGAATCTCCAAAAAAGTTTAACTCCCTTAAATCTATTGCTCAGAATAAAGATCAAAAAGCTTCACGCAATTCTAAATGGGCTGAGTTTTCCCTAATCTTGTATCTTAATCCAGATTTTGAAGTGAGATAACTTCCACTAATGTCCAAACAAACCTGTCAGCTTGATTATCTGGCTTGATCTTGGCATTGGAGCTATTCTGGACAAATGTATCTTAAACAGTTTTCTAAGAAAAGCTTAGACAAGCTTCCCTTATTTGAAGATTCTTTTTTCAGAAGAATTTTATCCATACCAGTATCTGATTAAGGTGTTCTTAAACCAAATATCATCGATTTCCTTTCATTCCCCTCTCCTCCCAAAAACACACTTCCAATTTTCACTGGGTGATGATAAACTGTAGTTAATTTAAAAAGCATAAAAGAACTGTAATGGATCTTGTAATAGACATTGTTGGTCATAACTCTGTCAGGCTATTACCAAAGAAAATCTGGGAACAAATCCCCATTTGCTGATCTTGGTTGTGGCTATTTGCTGCAATGATTGTGGAATTAGAATCAAAGCCCTGTTGAACCCTGAAGCTCACTCCTGCTGTGATTCATCATTGTCACAGAGACGGTGTAGGGCTTCTTTTTTTTTTATACACTCGCATATGTGACTACAATTGCATGGTGAAGAATTATCAGAGGACAAAAAGAATATAACCAGGATATAACCATCCACCCAGTTTGTTTCTGCTCCTGGGTCTTGGTAGGTAGTGGCCTTCTGGCTAGCCAGGGATAGCCACGTAATCAGCCTGCCTGGGGATCTGCACACGCACAGGGCCTTAGCTGTGAGAAATAACAAGCAACTAAAACTATCTCAGTTTTTTTTAAGATGTCATCTCATGAGAGTAGACCCTGACTTTTTCCACAGTCGGTGACCTCCCTGCACAATATGCAACTCATACAGTGACTCTTCTTTTTTCCATATGTAGGCCTTGACTGCATTTTAATTACATTTTACATAAATCTTACATTAGGATAGCAGTGGTTCTTTTAAGATAGTGACAGAACAAGATCTTAATGAAGGTACTTCAGCACCAGTGATTAGATCTAAAAAACAAACAAACCAAAACCAAGCCAAACCAAACAAACAAAAAGAACCCCAAACAACCAAAAAAGCCCTGCTCCTAAAAAAACCCTCCCACCAACGCTGCTTTTTAAATACCTGCTTTATAAACACAAACAACTTGCTTCTAAACCTGGTAAATCAAAGTGCAGCATTCACAACTCCAAGCCTGCCAGTGGTTAGGACAGTTTATCCCAGTTTGTACTTTTTAGAGGGGCAGTTATTTTCTGTTTATCACGGTGAGGACAACAGTAATGTGACTTTGAAGGAGAAATTAAAATGCTTGCCCGGCAAAGGATGCCAGGCTAATGACACCTTTGTAAGACCAGCTTTGGTACTTCCAGGCTTTGGATGAAACTTACTGTTGCCAATAACTGCAAATAGACTGGGAGCTGCCTCCTCCTAACCCTGCAACAGCACATGGTTTTAGCTTGCTCCTATTTATTTGCCAGCACCAGTTGGATGCTCAGCCCCAGAACAGTCCGAACTGTAACGTAGCAGGATCCTGTGTGACAAATGAAGGCAGTCAGAATGAGGACACAACAAGGATCCTGTCCTCCCTCTTCCTCCTTTCCCTTCGACTCCAATGCACCCGTGTGAACGTGCCAACGCTCCTCTGTCTGCCCAGGGAGCTGCTCTCTTCTCCTGCCACCCTCCCTCTGCATACAGATGTGCTTGCATGTGGGCAGCACACTCCAGAAGGCAGATGCTGCTGGATCTTAATCCCCCTGAATTCTCTAATCTCCGACTGTCCTTCTTTGTGCTGCAGTAACTAACACACACATATAGTGGATACACTGATTTACAGTCGAAATAGAAGCAAAAGACAGTCAAAATGAAACCTCTGAAAAATCACTGCCAGGGGCTGGGACACTGAAAAGTCCGGATTCTTTCTCCCACTGCCCTGCACCCTGCCCAGTGCCTGCTGAGGCAAAAATCACCAGCTGCAGCAAGGAAAGTTGCAGATGCAGGTATTACCCCCCACCTACCTGTAAGCCTTCAATGGCCAGTTTGAGGATGGATGGTGTAAGCTTGGAGGCTTGCTTGAAGGAGAAGTTGCTCCAGTCGATGATTAGAATGAAGCCATTTATCTGAAGCTCCTGATCTTCGATGAGCACTTCCAAGGACAGTAGGATAGCCCGAAGGATATCTATGAAGGAGTTCCTGAAGTCAAAGCAGAAAAAGAAATAATAAAAATGAATGGCTGCAGTTATCTTCAAACCTCTAGAGACAGCGTTGCTGTGGATGGGACATGAGCAAAGGACAGGGATTTATTCTGCTCGAATTGGTCTGAAAAGAGAGTTGTTTCACAGGTGTCACTGAAGTGCTCCTGCTCCAAAACTCCTGGTCCTCTGCTTGATGTGATAAGTCCTGCTGACTGGTGGAGAAATAAGCACTGTATTAAATCTTTGTGATTCTTCTGGCATTCCTTACAATACCATTTATCTATGCTACTTGGGGAAAATATTTCTCTGTGGTGAAATGAAACCGATTCGGGCTATCAGTTCAAAGCCCTGCTCCTTTGGATATACTTCACCAGGTTTTTGCTTGTGGATTTTTTTTCTCTTTTTGTCACAAAGAGGAAAATCAGAGAAGGAAATAAACCAGTGCAATATTCCTATAAATGACATGGTCACAACCACGTCCCCTGCTTGAGTGGAGGGAATGATCCAAGACTTTGCACAATAAACTTTGACCGTTGCCTTATTTCTGCAAACCAGATGCACCACAGAAAATAGATGGGAACTCTTTATTCATGAGCAGCTACCAACAGGCTGGCTGCAAGGCTTCCCTCAGCTCCAGGAAGATTATTAGAAACCATGGAGGCCCTGAAGGAGATGGCAAGTGACAGAGAGGAAAAGGTTGAAATATTTTCTGTAATGTGAAAGTCTGTACAGAGAAGCGTGGGCCGGTCTCCGCTTCCACCTCATGCATTTTACAGAAGCAACTTGGACCAGTTAATGGCTTATTCCAACTTTACACCTGAGTAAGCTGAATCCGGCCCTCCCATCATCTGTCCTTCCTGCTAAGATGATTTCCAAACAGATTCTCTTGGAGAGCAACATGCAAGGAAAGCTCAAATTCTGATGAGGCCTGAGGTCTATTGCACGGGGAAGGCTCACACCACATTCTCCCAGGGAGATTTTCATTTAATCCTTTTCTGCTGTTTTCTTTAATTTAAAACAAGTCATCTAAGCCTACAGAAGCGTTGTTTCAAATTCTGCCTGAGAAGAAAAACCTACACACAGTCAAAACAAACTTCTCTACTGTCAAGACCTCTGCCCCCCAGCAGCAGCAACACAAGATAAATTTCTATCAGAAGTAAACAGTGAAGCTTTTTCTTAGTTTTTCTCTTTTTCTCTCGTCAGGTTTCAAGTGCAAACGTACATTCCTTCCCTGCAGACACCACCCCTTGAAAAAGCTGTTTCTGAACTGTGCCTCCCTGCCTAAGTTAGAAGCCTCTCAGAAGTTGCTGAGGCAACTTGCAATATATAGATCTTAAAGATATTTAACTTTGCTGCTGCTGCTGGGTACCAGACCACCCCTCCCTCCTTCGCAGTAACAGGACAGCCTTGACCTTTCCAGATTGTGTGGGGATGCTACGCCAAGCAGACAAACTGAAGGAGTCCTTTCCTTAGCAACGAAGGCTGAAGACGTAGCCATTGGATTGGCAACTGACATTTATTTTTAGTCTAACTTTATTCCAAAAAACTGGGATATGAATATACTACCCATTGCCCAGCGGAAATGAGTGATGACTTTCAAACAGCAGCATCAAATTACTAGACCTGCAGTGAAGAAAAAGGCAATTTCACCCCTAGACAACGTCTACTTGATATATCCTACAGTAATCAACCCCAGCATCACCACTCAAGGGGGTCAGCCTTCCCCAGGAGCTGCCCTGGGGAAGCTCTCTGAGGTGTGCAGTGGTTCCAGATGTGCACCCCCACACATGCCAGCATTCTCTACTCTCTCATTGGCATCAGCACAGAATGATGTCTTCATTCATGGCTGGGCTTTCTGTCTAGACTGGAGAAGATGGACTAATCCAGAGTTCAATTTAACCCCAAATTTGCAAGCATAATAATGAAGAGAATACATGTTATTACTGAAGGTGTAAAAACAGGACCACACTGTGATAAAGTGCTTCACTTGTGGAAAGAAGTCTTCTTTATAGAACATTCAAACTCATATTCACGATCCTGCTGCCTCAGATGCTTTTAAAGGCTGTATAATGATTTCAGTGGGCTATATGGAAATGGTGTGTACAAGGTATCTTCTATATTCCACTTAAACTCTAAATCACAATGAAGTATTTCATTTGGCTGAGAGCAAAATCTTCCTCTCAGACTCTGTGCTGAGGAGTTCTAATCTTTGTTTGGGTGTCTGCATAAATTACCAGGTTATCAAGCAATCACTCAGCTGTACTTCCCTGTACTTTAAGCAGAAGTTATTTGCCTGGGAGGTACAGCACCAGATTTTTAATGTGTAACCAACTTGGCTATCCCCTGCCCAGATTCCTCCCTCCCTCTCCCTATGTATTTGCAGTTTTAAGACACGGTGTAGGATATAAATCAAAGTGAACACAACGATGTTTTTTAGATGAGTACAGGGAGACCTGAAAGCAGCAGCCAGGTTCTCCAGGTGGGCTATCTCTGGGCACATGCAGGCTCTGGATAGAAATCAGACCAGAGTGCCACTTGAAGCTGAAGCCCCCTGCTCCTTCCTCTTGAGGCTTTGAGACAAATCATTCAGCTGGGGGCTTGATTTGCATCCTAATCATTTTCTATGCAAGAACACAGAACCACTTTCTATTAGTCCATCCCTTTTGTTCCTTTTCTTAGTGTTCCCTTCCCTCCTCCAGCCCTCCCTCCCCACCACTTTAACCCTTTCACACACACAGACAAAAGTGAAATAAATATTGCACAAAGGGAAATGTGTAAGGTGCTAGAAGGGTTCAGCGTGGAGCCTAATGAAGTGAGCTGCTAATGAGTTACAAAAGATTTGCACAAGCCCCCAAAAGAAAAAGGAGGAAGGAGGGAGGGAGGTAGAGTTCCTACCCTCCTTGGCTGAATGGAAAGGTACCACAAAAGAGGCTCTTCAAATGTCCTTTGGAAAATGGGAAGTTAGCCCAACAGAAGCTAGGGGTAAGGAACAATAATGTAAAACAAAAGTGAAGATGGTTTAGCTGAGGGATTTGGTGGGGAGATTAGCCAAAGGCGTAACAGGAAAATAAATAAGAAGAAATTACTTAATTATAAGAGGCGTAAGCAGGCTGTGAGAGAATCAAAAGGCTCAGTGGAGTACCAGGGAGCAATGGGAACAATTAAAGGGGATAAAGACATTGCAGGGAAATTAAATGATCTATTTGCATGTCTCTGCCACCAGTTATTTTGAAGAGATACATGGATAATAAAGCTGAGGGACTGTTGGAAAATAAGGGGTCAAATAAGACACACTGCAAGAAAGTGATATATTTTGGAGCAGATAGCATCAGTGAAGGCTTTTGACGTTACTCTTCCGAACAGTTCAGTATAGGCTCTGTTTTAGGCATGCTAGTGAAATTAATTGGATTATTCAGCTGGTTCAAAGTATGAACGTACAGAAGTACTGGCAGCTGAAGCCATTAAGTTTGGTAGTAAGCAAAAAACAAGCTGTCACTAAAAATCCTGACTGTCCCACAAGACAGGCTAACAAAGTTTGGACTCGTGTGGTTATCCTGACAGTTGAACACCACTCAGCTTAACATCCTGAAGTCTGTATGTGGTAAAAGCCTCTCTCCTGTAATCCATAAAGGTGGCCAAAGCTGAATAACATTTAGCAAACTGCAAATGTGGGGCAGATACAAATCAGGTAAGAGATCACATCTGGCCCTGTTCCCTCCCCACACAATAAATCACTAACGGAGAGTAGAAATGCACCTTGGCTTCTAGTGGGGGGAGTAAAGCACAGAAAAGAAAGTAGGAAGAAGACAGACCAGAAAAGACATTTTCAGGTTCCCTCAAATTATTTGAACTAATCAAAACTGAATAAGGTGGTCTCACCTTGAATCCTGGGTGAATCAGCTGTGGGCTCCTCACTTTAAGCACACTGAGGGGCTGGAGCGTGGCCAGGGAAGGGCAACGGAGCTGGGGAAGGGGCTGGAGCACAAGGGTGCTGAGGAGCAGCTGAGGGACCTGGGCTGGTTCAGCCTGGAGAGGAGGAGGCTGAGGGGAGACCTTCTGGCTCTGACAGCTCCTGACAGGAGGCTGGAGCCAGGGGGGTCGGGCTCTGCTCCCAAGGAACAAGTGACAGGACAAGAGGAACTGGTCTCAAGTTGCACCAGGGGAGGTTTAGGTTGGATATGAGGAAAAACATCTTCCCCAAAAGAGGTGTCAAGTGCTGGCCCAGGCTGCCCAGGGCAATGGTGGGGTCCACATCCTTGGAGGGATTGAAAAGGCATGTAGATGTGGCACTTAGGGACTTGTTTTAATGGTGGACTTGGCAGTCAGTCCAACCACTGCAAGACCTCATCTTCAAATTTGATGACCTTTAGGTGAGGAAATGTCCCTCCTATGTACCCTGCACAACTCAGGGCAGCCCTTGGCTGAAGAATAACTGGGAAGAATAGCTGCAAAATGAAGAGTTGTGGATAAACGTGGTGACTCACTTGGCTAATCCTGCACCAGAGAAGATGAACAGTCGAACAGAGGAGCTCACAGCTGACTCATGAGCTGAAAAGGGCTTGTTTGTCTCATCTGTCTGAGGCCTGAATAGAGCATACGGGGGCAGAAATTACCAAGGCTTGTCTGCAGCTCGCAGAGAGAACGGGTTGTGTTCGCAGCAGATGTTCACAATAAATATTTTGACCAGACATGGGTAACTTTCTTCACAGAACATTTCAAAGCTATTTAAACTAGTTAGCTGCAAAAAAAAAAAAAAATGAATAATTCACCAGCGTGCAAATTTCGTACACAACGATACGACATTTTTCTTATTTTGTAGGGTTTCAACCCCTTCTTTATCATGCCAAAGGTACAGATTTTTTTATTATTATTATTTCTCTGTAGAACCAGAATATATGCACAGAAAACTCCTACAGAGTAAAACACAGGTTGCGTTAAGTTAATGTCGCAGCTCTAAATTATTCTTCTGTCACATCCAGTGTAGCTATCTTAGGCTGTTCCAATATGTCAGCTTCAGACAGGCATCTCTCCTCTTCTGTCATGAAAAGATAGCAGTTTTGTCCCCACATCATCTGTGTCGGTCTATAAATAACATTTCCAAATAACTTTACATCCAGGATGGATAAGTACTGACTTTTTTTCTTCAGAAGTGCTTAGGCCAATAATGCACCTGATACAAAGAATCATGGAGACTGAGCTGAGACCTGAACAGTCTTCAGCAACCTTAGAAATCCACTGCTTAGCTTATAACTGAACTGTGGCCAGTCACCCACAGATACCTGGCTGGCTTTGAATTCCTGCTTGGAGAGAGCTGGAAGTCTCTGCCATTGCCAGGGAAGGGGAAATGCACCAACCTGAGGAAAGAAACTGCCTCAGTTTATTCTTCTATTAGGCAAAAATAGCCTCTGAGTGGCTTTCTTAGAGGCATAAAAATACTCCCCATGTTATGCTTCTGTTGAAGGCTCTTCTATATAGAATATGAGGGTTTTTGCTGTCACTTTCCACTTCAGCTGAGCTCCATAGCAACCAGTAGCCCCTGAATTACATGCTCTGCATTCAAGTCTGTGTTACGAACCTCCTCCCACAGACGCTCATTCATATTGTGGGCACCCTTACCAGAGGAATACTTTGTCCCTGACGTTAATGTGACTGTGCAAGGAACCATTTCTTACGGGCAATATGACTGAAAAACAGGGAGTTTTGCAGCCCCTGTTCTTGGGGAGGAAAAGTGCAGGTGACGGGGCTCTAGGAGGACCACCTTCCACTAGAAGATCTTCACAGGAAAATCAGGAGGTGTCATCTTGTCTTCCCTCTGCCTCAACCCAGAGGTGGAGAATAACCTTGGAGAAGTTCACCACGAGCCAACAATGTGCCCTCCTGGCCAAGAAGGCACTAAGTGCACTAAGAAGAGTGTGGCCACAAGGTCGAGGAAGGTTCTCCTCCTCCTCTACTCTGCCCTAGTGAGACCACATCTGGAGTATTGTCTCCAGTTCTGGGATCCCCAGTTTAAGAGAGAGAAGGAAGTACTGGAGAGAGTCCAGCAGAGACTACAAAGTTACTGAGGGGACTGGAGCATTGCTGTGATGGGGAAAGGCTGAGAACCCTGGGGCTGTTTAGCTGGAGAAGACTCAGAGGAGATCCGATCAATGCTTATCAATATCTAAAGGGTGGGCATCGAGAGGATGGGGCCAGACTCTTTTCAGTGATGCTCAGTGTGAACTGTTCTAGGTGACCCTGCTGTAGCAGGGGTGGTCTGACTGGGTGATCTCCAGAGGTCCTTTCCAACCCCTACCATTCTGTGATTCTGTGATGTTCCACATTATCCTGCAGGGAATGAGTCTGGGATAAAGATAAAGCATAAAATTGCTACACTTCTGAGAGTTCAAAAAAAAAATCCCTCCCTAAACTCTCCAGAAGGTCCCAAAGGGAGCAGGCAAGGGAGTGCAACCCCGCATGGCACAGACTTAGCTGGAGCCCACATGAGTGCAGAAGGGCAGCCCAGCCTTGGGGCTAATGGCTTGGCTGGGGTCCAGGCTGAGTGCTCAGCACTGAGCAGGGTGAAGCCTCTCAGGAGCAGAGCACAGCTCTGCTTTGCTGCCTGCTGCTGGAAGGAAAGGCCAGAATTGGACCTCAGTTCTTTTTTTCACCTTTTTAGTACCCAGAGTGTTGTCATGCTTGCACACTGGGCAAATTTCTCTGGTGAGAGGGAATAAGTGACAATCACAGCCAGTGTGTTATGATACTGTGGAAATCATTAAAAGTCCTACTCTACAACCCCTGAACACAGTCAATAATTCGATCCTACAGAGCCACTGCAGTCATCTCTCTGGGTGATCCCAAGTGCAACATCCCCTGCAAGGAGCGTGGGGAAGATGGGCAAAGAGTACATCCCAGCACGAGCCCAGTCAGGGTGTCCATGGTGGCTCAGGTTGGTGGTCTCCACTGTTAGGCATGTAGGAGATGACACGTAGGAACGGACTGATGGTCACATCTCAGGGTATGGTTTAAGATGTAGTTTTTAATCTCCTATCGTGATCTGACCAGTGTCACGATACTGTTCCCTCAAAGCACAGCTGCAGGAATAATGAACAGACCGAATGCTGGTACTTGAATGGCTTGTGGTTGGAAGCATTAGGATTGATGACCTCTGTTGTTGTATTTTATTTTATTTGGTGTGATTGCATAGCCTTTCCTTATTCCCCCTTGACACCGCAATCCATCCTCGCTTCACACTAAGCTATTTGCTCAATTTCTTGCATCATTGCATTCCACAAGTTAATTTTTCATTACAGAAAGGGAAAGGATTTTCTTTTGAACATCATGAAGCTACTGTGTAGTCACAGAAAGCAATTATACAGCTCCTTTGTTCTGTTATTAGGAGAAGGTACAAATGGCACCACAGATTCAGTCTCCCTGCTATCATGTTTTCTCTACACAATTCCACTATTATCTCCTCCAGCTTTATCTCCATTGCATCTTCAACATCTTTCCACTTGAAATAACCGTGGAATTTTTGCTCCTTCCTGATGCGAGCACCTCACTTGTTCATAATGCTAATGAATTCCTTTTGTTGCTCTTTTTTTCCTTTTTTTTTTGGACAGTTATATTTTTTACATCCCCTTCTTTTTTGAGAAAATACAATGTAGAGTGAATTCAATATTCTAGGTGAGTGTGGAATATCAGCATACAGAAAAGAATATGTTATCTTTTCCTATTTATTCTCTGTCTCATTCTTAATGCAGCCGAACATCTAATTAACTTTTCTGACCACCACTGAACAATAAGTACACTTCTTAATTGTGCTGTCCCTAAAGACCTGATGTTTTTCTTAAAAGGTTAAAAATAATTGAAAACCCAGAAGAAACTGCAGAGAGTTAAGAGAGGATAAAGGACCTGCATACAAGATGTGGCCACATATTAAAATCCAACCTGTTCTTGCAGGGCATTTAGACTTCTTTGAATAATAAATGCTGCTTTTCTAGGTCGTTCTAGAGTTTTCTACAATTTTTTGCTGATCTTCACGAACTGACACGACTTTACTTTTTTGTCACGTCACCATTTACCTCACCTACATCTGCCAGAAGGATATTACTGCTGGGCATTACGATGACATAATTTTGCCACTTACAAATCCTACTCTCTGCCTGAAGTATCAGGGCCACTTTGATATGCAAGACAAGAGTTCACTTGTATAGTTACTAACTTTTCTGAGAAGACTTTAGTACAAACTTCACAGGAAGATTTTTTTATCAGCTAACTAAATGGTGTATTTACCTATTTTACTTTAGACAATTCTAGCAAAATTATCTCATTGTCCCTTGGGTTGCAAGCGGTTATTCGTACAGCAGACCACACTGACAACTAATCAAATAGTACAGTTAAAATCAAATAACTTCTCACCAAGGCATATATTCTCAGAGTGCAGTTCTGAGTGTTCAGAACTACAAAAGTCAACAGATCATGCACAGTCAGTGTGTTAGATGAGAGTCAAAACTCGCCTGTGCAGGCAGCCCATAGTTTGAAAAACATTCTTCTGAAGGGTCCCTTTTTCTTGTGTATGGCATTATGGAAGGTACATTTGACGCTACAGGTTGAAAAACAGTCAGAGAAAAGTCATAGGAAAACTGGAAAATTGAGTCCAGATGGTCAGGAACAGATTACATCAGGCTTGAGGAATTACGAGCTATCCAGCAGAAAGAGCAGAACTGAGCCCATCATGGTGCAAAGTCACAGTAAACGTAGACCAAGTTATGGGGAGCACCCTGTACATGAAATTCCAGACCCTGTGCCTGAACTTGACAGTTACGTCCCTAACAAAAGCACAACATGACTTAAGTCAGTGTGACATCCTCCTTGCCCTGTCACAGACCTCACAGCAGTAGCAGCATGTCTAGAAATGGTTCACATGAAGGTGGTGGAAAATGACCTGTGCATCTCTGTTGGCCAGACCATCCTGTGGTAGTAATGCATCTCTCCACTCAAAGATTTATGAAGTGGTTTTGGTATCACCAGCTGGTATAATGGAGAACCAGGGAGACCACGTTTTATTTCTCCTTTCAGAAGGAACAAAAGAGAAAAGCAGAGCAGGTATGGGCAGTGAGCAGCAATGCCACTAATGAAAGCAAAGAATTTGCAAAGAGAGCAATCAGAAAATCACGATCTCCAGGCTTACAGCATCTCTCCAGTAAAAATGGCATTTTATTTATTGTAATATAGAGGATAATAAAAAAATGATGATGTTAGTATAAAGCTCAGTGGTCCCTATGCCTAGTGGGGAGCATATCAGGGGTTTGCTACAAAGGCAAGAACAGACTGTTGAAGGTAGGTGGGATGCCATCACCAAAGGCAAATAATCAAAGCCAGATCTCTTTAGAGATATTGGGTAAGAGGTTATCAGGACATGAGAAAAAAGAAGTGTCAGAAAACCAGAAACGAAAGTATATCTTAGTAAATACTTAAAATAGCTAGTAGACCCACAAACATATACCTATGCTTATGCCTGCACTTAAATCTTGCCACTGAAAGTATAAAAGTGGTGTCAGTCAGAAAAAGGGTTATAAATTATTTCAGTTGGATCCCTTCAGAGCCAATATGAGACAGACATGAAAATATTCTAATCATTTCTTATAAGCAAATGAAAAGATGTGTCAAGCCTTATCTATCAAAGCAGTTTCCCACTGGAACAATAGGCAACTTTGATATAGCTGACAAGAGGGAGGAACTTGATATTATTGATGTAGAAATGATCATTGGGGAACTCAAACCAGATGCTATGGAGATTCATAAGACAGCAGTCTAGGAAAAATTAACTGCAGATCTTTTCAGAAACAATGACAAAGAAAATTTGCTATAATGATTCAACTGAGCAGGGAAGAGGGACCAGGAAAAAAATGAACCTGTGTAGATTTATGACAGAAAGACTGTTAGAAGTGAATGGGATCGTGATGAGATCGTGAAGCCACATTTTGAATATAGGATAATGGTGAAATGAAGCCCAGCCTGCAATCTTCTGTGCCACTGAAACCAGCACAATATTTTGGTACATGCCAGTTCTCAGTAGAGCACAGATTAGTGTTGCAGGTGCAGTGTGGTCCTTGCTTTGGAATAGTAATATTATGGTATCATTTTGGCAGACTCCTAGTTTGTGTCTGACCTCTCAGTGAAAATTCCAGCGATAAGGAGTCCACAGAGTGCCTGAGTTACCTGTTCAGGTCCTGAACCAGCTTAATCATTGCAAAATCTTTTCTAATTTTTGGAAATCTAATTCCATTTAAGATTACTTAGTTTGCTTTTATTCTGTGTTCCCATCCCTAAAGAAGTGGGGAAGAAACTTTTCACGACCACCTTTCATTAAGGTAAACTTTTATATGTAGGAGGATTCATTTCCCATCTCCTGTCCTCAACATTCATTACATTGTCATATTTTCCAGACTTCTTGTTTCACAATTTTTATTTTTTTTTTACTTAGCTCAGATTTGTCTCTTGTGCTAGTGCTTAGGTCTCAGGTTGGTTGAGGTGAGTAAAGCTGAACAACTGCTGGTGTCCTGCAGACAACAGTCCTATAGTACAGCTCGGAGACATTGCTTCCTCAACCATGTCACCTTCTTGTATCATTCCATTTGTAATCCATCCTTTACCCCTAAATCCTTCTGTGCCCAGTCAGTATTTTCTCTATTAATCAACCATGAATATCTAATTTAACAAACCAAGAGGCGAGAAAACCTCAGTAGAGACAAATGTGTCCACCACAACCAAACCAGCAGCAGCAGGTATATGTGGTGTCTCATAAAGCTCCTCAGCTTTTAACATGAAGCCTACATGTGATATGTCTCTTTTTAAAGTAATTCCCCAAATGATCCTGAATTACTTTCAAATGAATCATATAAAATGATTCTCTGAAAGAAAATGAATGTACATGTACCTGTGTATACATTTTAGCAGAGAATAATAATAAGATGATGGAAAAAGGAAAGGCATTCATTGGCAGCTGCAGCATACACAAATTGTCATTCTCCCCAGCCTTTTCTTCAGACAGAATTGAAGGCTTTATCAGAGTGAAACTGAATTTAAATTGCAGTAGCCAGCTAAAAGTGGCTTACAAGTAAATGAGAGCCTAAGAAATGGAAAGGTTTCCTACTGTCTCTCCCTAGGTCAGGGTATACTCCTCCTCCTTTTTCAACTCTGTTTTCAAATTAATATTGTAGTGCATTTGTAAGCAGGATTTTTCATCTGTCTCTTTCTCTTTCAATATAAATCACAGTTCTCCTTTAGTGCTCGCACAACAGACAGGGTAGGATTATCCCTGGGAAAACAAGGCAGCTTTCTCATTCAGAAACCTCACCAAGTGTGAACAGCTTAGAAGATCACAGGTCTAAGATAATAGGGGAGGATGGAGATGCTTTAGATAAGGTTAATGCACTCTGGTATGGATTTACCTGGTCAGAAATACCTATATGGAAGAAATTATGTGTGCTACCTCATACCAGTCCTAGTTTTGCTGGGACAGAATCATAGGCCAGCTATAGTCTGCAGGCCATCAGCAGTTTGCAGTCAGCCAGGGCAGGTGACCTGAGTTGGCTCCAGATGTGTCCCATCCCCTAAGTGTCACGCTCAGTATAAACCGGGACGTTTGGGGAGGTTGGAGGCTCCTTCTGGCTCTGCCCCTCTTCTTCCTGAGCCTGCTTTCCTGTCTGTTGT
Organism: Todiramphus chloris collaris; assembly: GCA_025345505.1. Taxonomy (NCBI): domain Eukaryota; kingdom Metazoa; phylum Chordata; class Aves; order Coraciiformes; family Alcedinidae; genus Todiramphus; species Todiramphus chloris. The sequence continues at coordinate 10,750,274 of JANVCC010000261.1, read as the reverse complement.
GACCATGCTACGTTCACTAGGGTGAGTATGACTTTCTTTACTTTATAGCGACGTTGCTGTTAGCTTTGTTGTTTGATTGATTTTGTTTTCATTTCAACCTGTGGTTCTCGTCTCCTTTTCCCAATCTCTCCTGGTCATCAGGTGATGAAACATATGCATATGGTGCCCCATGTCCTCTGTAGCTCAATCTGAGTGTGTTCATTACACATGACTGGCATCTCTTGGATTTGCTGTGATAGAAAGGCAGAAGGAAGGAGTGAAAAGTTTAGTGCTGGCAAGGGGAACTCTCGTTCCTGATCACACTGTAGCAGGGATCTTGTGCTTGTTACTGTTTTGGTTTTTTTTTTCTTTGTCCTGTGTTACTTTGTTCATTTCTGAATGTATGGATTTCAGTTTGTCTCCTGGCATGATAGAAGACTAGAAAAGCTGAAACTACACTGTTGTGGAAGGGGACACAGGACTGTATATGGGAGAGAACAAGGAAGGTGTTGGGGTGGCTTGTAACTGGAACTCAATGGAGAAAACCATATTGGTCTAAAAAGGCATAAAAAAAAAGTCTTGATCTTCCTGCTTTGGTGGTTCAGATTCTCAGGTGTGTGTCTTGTAAAGTATGTGAGAGTACACGTCCTGTAAAATACCCAAGAGAGGTGTACTACCAAAGGTTCCTCTGGCCCTAAATCCAGATTGTGATGGTGGCCAGCAGCAGGTTTCTAGTGTGAGATTTGATACCCATCATATGAACAAAGTTAAAATAGCAGGCATACTGATTTGCTTCTGAAAATCAAATATTTCTTATGTAAATTGATATATTAACTTCAAAAATATGGTATTCAATAGCTTAGAATCTTAGTTGCAATCCTGAATTTTGGTGCTGCGTTGTGGAGCAAATAAACCAGATGCATTTTTCAAACAGATTACTCTTGGTCACATAGCATCATCACAGCAGCAAGTGATGTTGTTTATACTGCATATATGAAAGATAACCACACTGCCTGTGTTACTGGAAGCTATGCGCAGGCACGCGCCCGTGCTGGAAAAGCAATACCATCTTTCTGTAAAGAAAAAGCACCAATGAAGATATTTGCACATTACCTTCCTCTTAAAAATTTATCTTTACTGGTGCAGTTTTGCTCAGCATGGGCAGAAAACAGGCAGTTGCATAGGAAATGGTTGCAGCAGGAGGCTAACTGCCTGGCTTTGCCCTCTGTCCCCTGCTACAAATGGACCCTCCAGGAAGTTTCCAGAGCTGAGATTATTATGGTCTGGGAGCAAGGGATAGTTGCTTTTTACTGCCCCTGTGGTTGCTGCACTTATTAAAAATAAAACCTATGAGTGCAATAAGAATTTAAGACAAAAATATCATTTTCCTTGGGAGTGATTCCATTTTCTTCTCTTCAGGAACCAAGTCTTCAGTCATGGCATATTAATTGTGATACTCCACCTGTTTTATTGGCTTACCTATGTCAAAAGAGGCAAAATATCTTTTTTTTTATGTGAAATGCAATTGATACCAAGGCTCAGAGTTCAGAGGAAGAACTCTAAAATAAATTCTGGCCTGGGGAAAGAATATAACAAGAAATTATGAGAATTTAAAAATGTCAAATGTATTTACAGTTTCCAGCTCAATATCTCTACCATTTTCTGACACTTCTATTGCATGTAGTCTACTAAACAGTTAGAATTACCTTTTTTTTCCCCTTCCCTTGACTCTTTGCAGCCTGTTCCTGCTGCAAAGCATGAATTTGCCTTGGCTCCTTTTAATTAGGTTGGCAAGTTGGAAGCTGCTCAGAATATCATCTATTTAGAAAACTTGATTTAGGAAAAGCTCTGACAAAACATTCTGATCTCTTCCTACAAAGTCTCACCTCAAGCTTCTGTTTGTAAGAGCATTCCCTCATGGTTACTGCCTGTTCCCAAGGGTCAAAGGACAAAGAGCCAAGTGGGATGTCAGAGTGTTTAGCTTCATACTATTCTGCTGCTCCAGCTCTGCTGTAATGTTCTCTTGCAGAACTCAGCTGTGAGGATGACCTACATGGCCCACAGATGGGTCATTTTCTGGGAAGAAGGGACAAGTGCTGTCAGCACTCTGTGCAGTTTCTCTTTTCTGTCACACAGATATAAAACATGACACAAAATTCAGGTCTCTTGAGGCAAAAGGGGGTGTTTATCTGTTTGGTGTGTGTGTGTGACTGGGTGTATTTCCCTTAACTGTCCTTCTTTCTGGTTTGTGAAGTTGAGGGATAGGATTGGGTTTTTCCCTCACAGGAGGGATGTGGCACAGAGCCACTTTCCAGCCTGCCCTCCCTCCCCCTTTATCCCACAGCCCAGCTCCTGCAATTTCCTCTCTCACCCCCGGGCACTGTCCTTCACAGTTCTTCAGTCATCCCAGCCTACCCAGTCACCTTCTCTTCCCCCTCAATATGTGCTTGATTGCCTTAACCCCTCCCCACATTGATTATTTTCTTCCCTTTCAGTCAGGCTTGTCTCATTCTTCAACATATGCTTCATAACTTTCCCAGCTGTTGTTTTTCTTTCCTTTTTTTTTTTTTTTTTAAGGCATTTTCTCTCTTAGATTCCCTTCTCAGCCCTACCCAGGACTGTCGCTTGTGTATGTCATCCTTCTGTCATTCATATGGGCTACAATTGCCTTCCCAAATGTGGCTTCCATAATAAATGGTACTAACTGAATTAAATTGCTGCCTTCAAGCAAATTAAAGCATTTCAAGGCAGGGCTCCTTTTTGTCATCTTTGTCCAACATTTAATTTGCACATCTGTTACTTCTCAAAATGAGTATTCTGCTTATGCTGTGCTTCCTTCCTCTGCTACCAGTTCAGACTAGCTCAGCAATGTAATATGAATTATATTTTAATGCAGTGTGCTTCTAGGCTATTTATTGGTCAACGCAGTGCTTGAACCACAACCTCAATCAGCATTACTGTGAGCATCTCCCAATGCAGAAACACTTACCTCCTAACCAAATCCAACGACTTGTGTACAAATCACTCTGGTGTTAGGGCTGGCCCTATTTCAGCTGTAGTCTCTCATAATAAACAGCTATGAGGCTGAGTTACTGCCAAACTATGCCTGTGACTATAAATCAGTCTCAACAGATGTTTGTTCCTCCATATTCTGGAGAATATCCTTGAAATACATAGGAATAATCAGCATTTGAGGCATATTCATGTATACCAACAGGATTTGCTGATGATATCCTAATAATTGCACCACTATGAGCATTCTCAGCAAGGACATTATATTTTTCTATCAAGATCTTTTAAAATATTTATAGCTGTTGGTTTGCCACTATGTCAGAATATTTCCTTGCCCTTTAGCCTATCTCAAAACACTTTCCTATAGAATGTGTTTTGTAAGTATCTCGCATTTGAGATCCCTTGGTTGCTAAAAGAGAATTTATGGCTAGAAGCAACTTGGGAATATATGTTGTAAACAAAGCACCAGTTTTTTTCCATCTCATTTACAGAATTTTTGGAGCTGTGTGACAGCTTCTAAGACACAACAGTCCGGATATGTAGATAGAAACTATCACCACTTGAATGCAAAAGATGACAGACAACCTTCTGCCCACCCCTTCCACCCCCCACTGCCCCAGGACCCTGTTTGCAGAGGAGCACAGTTAGAGGTAGCCCTTCTCTTGTCTCTCCACACAAATAAATTTTACTCTGACTGAACACCCTTGAAGGAAATATCTTTACTTGGAAGATTAATGAACACCTTCTGCTGTGTTCATCCAAACCCACTTCTCCCTGGTGTGCAAGCAGGAAGCATTACAAGGCAGCAGCAGTCGTTAGTAGGTAGCTTTAAAGTAGTTAGCTTTCCTCAAGCCAGCAGCCAAAAAGGTCCTCTCAAAAAAGGCTTCAGTAAAAGCTTCTTTAAAAGCTCCAGTTCCACTAGAGGTGCATCAGAAGGCTTAGGTTTTGTGAGAAGGATGAAAGTATAGTGAGAGTGTATTTTTAATCCAGCACATGGCACCCTTGTTTTTATGTGGAATCCTGGTTCAAGCCTCATCAGAACTGCACATTTGTGTGCATGCCTGTGTTTCACAAACTGGGGGTTTTTTAATTATGCAGATTCTTTCATCAAAATAGTTCCTCGGGATTGGTTTGGCATCCTGATCTGTCTTTATTGTTCCACTTAAAATTAGGCTGCTCTGTAAGCAGTGGTATATGTGAAGCCTTTGTGGGTTTGGGGTGAGTTAACACCTTGTAGTTGGATTATTCTGCACCTCTGAGGACTGAGCTCTGATCAAAGTGAGCCATGAGCCCTCCCCTCCATGGATTCTCTAGAGTACAGTAATATAGCTCAACACTTTTCCTCTCCCTGTGTGTAGAATTGATCTGATCTTTCTTTTCTATCCATCTGCTTATTTTCACTTATTCAATACCTCTGAAGCTTTCTGTTTTGTATCATATGTGAGTAACATCAACTAACAGACCCAAAATACACTACGCAGGACCTAGGAAAGGATAACATAATCTTTAAGAAACCAGACTAAAAATCAAACCAGTGCAGAATGTGCTAATTGAATGAAATGCTGGCACTGTGATAGATCTCAGCTAGTGATCTGGCAATAAGAATTAGTATTCCTTGTGGGTGTTTTCCTAGTAATCAAGGAGGTTTTGGTCAAATTAATGTTTATTCTCTTTTTCAATGATTTGGAAGCAAAAATAAAATGCTTGCCGGTGAACTTTGCAGAACACAGAACCTGTGTGATAATTGATGAGGAAGACAGGCTTAGCTCTGCAAGGGGAGCATGAATCACATGCTAGACCATGCCCACGTTATGGATGAGAACGTATGACACATTTACCAGTGGTGTTTGTATTTTAGGAAACAGTGACTTGGAAACAGATTTGAGCTGAAGATGAGATCAAAATGTGATAGAGTGGCTAAGAAAACAGTGACAAGTTTATATCTAAAAGGAGGGAACTAAGAACAGAAAAGATGGTGTTACCACATGATTTTTTTTTTTTTTTTTTAGTGAGAGCTTGTATTCAGTTTATCCATCTGCACATTAGCAAGAATGTTAAAATGATAAGAAAGGTTCAGGAAAGAATTGTGATGACTATTAGCAAGCTGGAAAATCTGAATTCTGAGAGTAAAGAAGTTCTATCTACTTAAGCTTTGGCAGCATAAATATATTGCAAGGTGTTAAGGTAGCACGCTATTTTGCAGCACATTGACTTTGCTGTGCTGGATGCTCATGAGTATATCCTTTACCTGGTGGACAACACGAGGTTATTTTGTCCTCAAGGAAAAGGGGATTAACTGTTCTACATTCACCATGGTTAAGTGAACACAGGAACCACTGCAGAGTAGCAAAAGTACCATCTTCTTGCCTGTCAGTAACTTACCCTACAGTGCCACATCCTCAGTGAATTCAAAAGTAGGTTAAAAGATGATGTACTCAAGACACAGAAGTACAAACATGTGAAGCTGTGATCTTTTTGTGGTCGTTTTAAAATAACACAGTCCAGGAGCTGGAAGCTGAAGCTGGAAGCATTGAGACTGGAAATCAAAACCTAGTTTTCTAGAGATGTTAGATCTATCAGCTATGTTCTTAAAGGTGAATTTAGAAAGGCTTCTAAAAGCCCAAATAGAAGCTTTCTCTTTGACACAGGGGATCCCTTAAACATTTTGATTTGACTTGTCCAAGCAGCCACACTGTATTTGTAGGATTGAAAAGTTTTTGAGGTTGGTTCTGCCTCCATACTTCCAGAAGTATAAATGGTCAGAATAACTGGTCTGAAAATCAGTTTATGGATTATATCTATGCTGATTTTAAATGATCCTTTATAAGTGATGGTTTCTTTGTAAATCATCCCTTGAATTATGATTTAATCATAGAGAACACATCTATCTGCAAATGAGATTAAAGTTAGCATGCTGAAGGCTGAACTCTTACTCTGGCTTGTCAGCATCTATGAACTGATGTTAGTGTTTAGCTGATGTGAGCTTGTAAACATCTTGCATGACTAAAGACACAGATGCATGTAAGGGCAACCTTTCCATAGATAAGTTATACACAGTGTCTGCTTGTTCCAGGTTTTCTGTGAAATACATATTTATATGCATTTCTTCTCATCAGTAACCTGCTTCCCTGCTGCTTACTAGGACTTTGCACTTGTTTCCTGTTCCTTAATGCTTTTTTTTTGCTCTCGTTGGTCTCGCAAAAAAAAGGAAGAGGTCATGTCTCTATTTAGTCACAGCCCAAATCCTGTCACAAATCCCTGTTGCTACAAAAGAAATGACACTTGTCATTTGAATCCATAGAGGAGTTGAGCTTTGGCTGAACAGAGGTAAAATTTGCATGTGATTTTTTAATTTTGCTGAGGAGCCTTAGGAAAATATATCCTGTCCTATTTGCCTCAGCCTTTCTTCTTTGAAGGTTATAAATTGCATTTCCAGGAACAAGGTGTCTTGCATGCAGGATCACTTTAGGTTTTGCACACGTACATACGTGGATGCATATTAAAGGACGTGCAGAAAACTTGAGCTGAAATCTGGAAGGAATCAATGTTCTGCAAAAACCTCATTGCAGGAGCCTCAGACAGCAGCACGCTCAGCTTTCCAAGAGCAGGACTTGATGTGCAAGGTTAATCGCAAGGCTTCATTTTGTTGAGGGATCAGAAACTCAAAGCTGGCTCTATATAATACCAAAATCCCTCAGTGCAACCAGCAGAGCCACAGTGCCTCTGTTCTCTAAAGCTGGTACTTTCTATTAATTCAAGATACTTGTTCATTCATCTTTCTTTCCAGGCCAGTTGCTGAAGGAGGGGGTCTGTGGTTGGAAGAAAGGCAAGCTCATGGCTCAAAGGCAGGAGATAAACTTTGTAGTTAATAGGACTTTTATCGCTGGCTTTGGTTCTGGATTTCACCAAATACTTTTGTATGCCCAAGGTTACATTTCTGTAACTTTCTGTGTATTTATTTGCCAGATTTGTACATGCAAAGGAAAATTAGAAATGCTTCTGAACTCTTTTCACATAGAGGTGAAAGTTTTTTTTCCCAGAAAAGTAACATGAAGAATTGCAGGCATATGTGTATTGCTCTCTATTTCTAGAACATAAACTCAAAGCTCCAATCTATTGACTCCTAAGGATGAGACACTTTTATGGACAAACTTAGACTGTGCCAAGACAAGATCCTATTTGGATCTCTTCAGAATTTATGATGCTCAAAACAGAAATCTAAATTTTGGGGTTTTTTGGTCTGATTTTTGTGAAATGTCATCAGAACACATGTCAGTCCTAGAGCTGATTACGTTTCTCCATCTCACCATGAAGGCAGGGAAACCAGAATGGAATGACTTCTGGTGAAGAGGACAATCTGAGCATGATATTCCTGGGCTAGACCCTCTTCTCTGGATTACTTCAAATAGGTAGTGAAAGCTGACTATTCACATTAATGTTTAAGGACATCATTTTATAATAATGGCTGGGAGATATCTTTGTTCACACCATTCTCTAAAGAAATGACCTGAACAGAAAATATGTTTTGCATGAATCTGCCCTTAACATGCATACGGTAACCAGAGTGTGTGGAAATTGTAATGCAGTTTGTGGAGAGGTCAGAGCCTCTAATTCCTGAAATGGTTAAAATGAATAAACAAAAGATCTGTTAAGAAGTCTGGAGACAGAATAAATATGGTCAGTCCTTTCTGCACCAGAAGAGCTCTGATGAGCCCCAATATATTTTTAAGACATTTGCTTTCTGTCAACCTATTTGTCTAGCTCATGCTATTACTGAGGCAATTATAATTAATGTATTTATAGCAAACAGACACTATCTGGCAAAAACCTGGAAATACTGATGGGAAAAACCCATGAGCTACTTATATGAGATACTGTTGTACCGTTATCTCAATGGTGTTATGCCTGAAGAATGAGAGGTGATCATATCAGGTGAAAGTTATAGTGAAATGGACTCATGGTTACGAAATAATGTACTGAAAATGGCCTTGTTGCTTCAAGTACGGCCACAAATTCTGTTACAAGCTGAGTGTGAGTGTATGTAAAAAGATAAGGATGCTATCTACATTTACCTACTCTGATCCCAGTTGGCTGCAAAAAGCAGAAGAATCTTCCTGCCACAGTGGTCACGATTTTCCAGTACTCCTGGGAACCCATCTGTTAGAGCCCGTTTGATTCCTGGATCATCAGCCTTGAAGTTTTTGAACATATCCAGATTTAACTGGCGGTACTGGAAGTACTGGGCCAGCAGTCTGAAGGCCTCAGTTTGGTGAAACTTTCTGGCTCGGAGAAATCTCAAGATGAAGGCATCATCTGTACGTAAAAACCCAATGTCAGGCCTGGTGATGATCATGTCCCTGACTTGCTGGATATCCTGGTGCAAGATGTCTGGGTTTTCATTCAGTTCCAGGCGGGCTTTCTCTATAGTCTCTGGACTAAGTCCAGCTTGTAAATGGGTCATCTCTGCAAAAACCTCTTTTCCAAATCCTCAGCTTTAGATGTTTTAGTAGAAGTGCTGATCCCATTCAACTGATGGCTTGATGTGAGTGTGAGCCATTCAGCGGCTTTTTGCTATCGAGCTGATGTTTAACAAATGAAAGTGAAGGGCTTTTATTCTTGCAGAAGGAGTAACAGGCAGGTCACATATGACAGAATCCATCCAAAGGAAAGTGTTGTTTATTCCATCACTTACTGAAAGAAAAAAGGAAATATATAAAAGGAAGATTAAATACATATATAAAGCTACAGGAATGCATTTCTGAACTTTATGTAGCAACAAAATTGTTTGTGTGCTTTATATTTAAGAGGATGCCAGCCAAATATGTCAGTATGGGTGCATTAAAGATCAGGCAGTGACTTCTTGAATGTATATATCTGAGCTTTCAGAAAAGAGATCTGATTATTTGACAATTAATAAGCTCTACCAACTTACTATTAGAATACACTTTGCAAAGTTGTCCTACGGAAGTGTGGGAGTTCCAGCATCCCACAGCTTCAAGCCCAGGATGATAAAAGCCAAAAAAAATACTAGTTTTTCTCCACCCCTAACAAAAGCTACACTTCTGCTTCCTGTGTAGATGTAGTATGCAGATTTAAATTAATCATATTGGGTATAACAACTGTCTGATTAATTTTATCACCTGTACTATCAGCTTGTAGCTTTCCTTAAATTACCCCTGAGCTGATTGTAAAGCTGTCTGAAAAAGCCCCAAAACTCCACCAACATCAGGGGTATTTTCTACTTGGTAAAACCTCACTGAAAATATTTCCCACTGAGACTTAATATATTCTCATAGGAAGATTCCCATGAATAAAGTGTTTGAATCTAATCTGACAGGGTTGGTGTTTTAGCTGAAAAGAAATGGATTTTATTCCAAATTCTTTTTGTTTCCAGGAGGTTGTAGCTTTCTGGAGTACCTAGTTCCGGATTTCATTTTCATTCGTGTACTTTACCTAGAATTTGTTTTAACAAGTGTTAGAAGAAAAGCTGCTTAAGCTGTTATGTAGGAGCAAAATGGTACAGTGAATATCTTACATTTCAGTGACATAATTAGCAAGACGCTGTCATCGAAGTCTGTGTAGTTACTCTTGTGTGAAATAAGATCAAAGTCTGTTCCGGTGTGAGATGTGTGTGAAGAAAGATCAAGATCCATCCAGTTTTTCAGCCATCACAAAAACAGACAAGCAAACAAAAAAAAAAACCCCCACTGCTTAACTGCTCTCTCTTTATAATTTCTGAAAAAAGAAAAATTGGTTTTAAAAATTAAAAGGGAATCCCTCAGTGAAAGATGTATTTTATTATGTTTGAAGAAAGCTGTTTGGAAAGTTATGAATTATTTATAGTTAAACAACCATTTCACTCAGTTACTCCCCTGGGTTCAGCGTTCTCCTATCAAACAAAGGGGAGAGCAGCAGCCAGAGCACTTTTTCATCCAAGGGCTGCTCAAAATCACATTGCAAGACCTCCAAGGTCAATCAGCACAAGGGATGCCCGAGTTCCCTGTTTTGAGAGCTTGCACATCACGTGTTTAAACCACATTTTAGATGCCACAGCTGCAATGCTCAGGATGAGATCCCAAAACTTGAATAGAGAGAGTTTCTGTGTATTTACTTAGAGGACACTTGTGGTGGGAGATGAGCTTTTCATTTAGCAGCAATGAGCATTAGACTTGTCTGTGGGTGGAGAGCTTAAGCAGCCTCCTTCTGAATCCACTGTGGAGCTGGAGTTGGAAGAGCTATGGCAGGGCAGGGATTGATCAGCCTAGGAAAATTAGGGAAAAGGCAAAGCCAGGAGGAAAGAAGGGTGGTTGCCTTTGACAAGGGACGATGGAGTGCAAATGACTCTGGGAAAACAGGCCCTGAAGTTTTGAGGGGTAATCTGTGGGTGCAGGTTATTAAATTCTTAGAACAGATAGTTTCATTGAAGGTGGATTGCACATATAGAAGTTAAGTGACAGTTATTTGCTTTGCTGTTGTCCAACCAAGTAAGAATAACTAATGGTATCAGCTGAATTCCACTGATGTAAAATTGATTATAGGCCACGGGGAAACCAGGCAATTTTGTGCTTAAGATTTCAATTTAATGGTGGCATTAGCACTTTTTTGCATAAATCATGGATTTAGGTACAATTGCCCACTTGAGCTCCCTTGGGGGTGCTAGGTGTATTTAAGTGTGACACTGACATTGAGGAAGTGTAGTGTAAGGATTGGTTCCTTCCCTAGTTCTAATAGCAAGTAGTACAGTAAGGAGTCTGTTTGTGCTCAAGGGTGCTTGGCAGAGGGGTAGAAGCAAGGAGCTTTTCTGGAATTTGCATTAAGTCTGCCTCAGGGCCCAGTATAACTTGGAACACCTCTGCAGCCCCTATGACTTAGAATCACAAAATCATGGACTTGAAGGGTGGGAAGGGACTTTTCAAGCTCATCCAGTCCAACCCCCCTGCAGGGAGCAGGGACATCTACAACTAGAGCAGGGCGCTCAGAGCCCTGGCCAACTTGATCTTGAATGCTTTCAGGGATGGGGCACCTGTCACCTCCCCTGAGCAACCTGGGGCAGGATCTCATCACCCCATCATAAAAAAAATTTCTTCTTTCTATCCAATGTAAATCTATTCTCTTTCAGTCTAAAACCATTAACCCTTGCCCTGTTATGACAGGCCCTAGTTAAAAAGTCTGTCCACCTTTCAAGTCCCCTTTAGGTACTGAAAGGTCACAAAAACATCTCTTCAGAGTCTTCTCCAGGCTGAACCTCAACTCTCTCAACCTGGCCTCACAAGAAGTGTTCAACTCTGACTGTTTTTTGTGTCCCTTTCCTGGACCTGTTCTAACATCTTTCCCAAATGGTACTCATGTCTTCCAGTTCCCAAAGGTATAACAGAAGCACCTTCTCCATTTTTAGCCCCTCCCATACTTGGCAATTTCCCCTTTTCTGGGTTGTGTACAGCTCTGATCCACCTGCCAATTTTTCAGATGTTTACAACTGTGCATTTTTTTCCAAATGAAGTGGCTGGCCTCTCTTCCCTATATTGAATATCACTGCTGCATGTTGGCACACTGGATTCTTTGTTATAGTCTCAACAGCTGTTTTTCTGTGTTGTGACTTTGTTCCCAAAGGACTATTTGCTCTCCTAATGTCTTTTCACAGCCACTTATGATAAATCATCCCTCTGAAGGAACAAAACCCAGCTTTAAACAAAGAAAAACAATTAACAAAGGTTTGAGACACAACATATTAATACAGGAGGGGGGAAAAGGGAAATTTCCCCCCAGATTGCTGTCACATACCATTCTGGCTGATTCATTTTCAGCACTACCAAGAGAATGACAAGGGACAGTGTGGTTTTAGGATGGGTAAAATGCTGAAAGTAGAGTACAGTCTTCAAACAAAGAGCTTAATTTTTTCCCTCACATTCAAAAATAAAGTTTGGTTAATGAGTAGTAGTACTTACTAATTAACTAAAGCAAAATAAAATCTGAAGGGATTATACATAGCACCTTCCATCCAAAGATCTTAATATGCTTTGCTGCTCTCTTCAGTGTCATCTCCTGGATCAGCATTCAGCCTCTTTGCTCTACATCTGCTGGAAAACTGGCCACAAACCTGCTCTGTGATGATCACACTTGTCTGGATCACTTTGTTCCTGCCCACTTGCCACCACTATTCTCCTCTTGAAGTACTGTCCTCACGCACATCTGGCCCTTCCCCATCCACTTCAGTTCCAGAAAGATTTTGGTTTCCTCTCTCTGCCGAGTGTTTTTCAGCTAGTTCAAAGCTATAGGCCATAAGAAATTTCATTACCATGGCTTTCAAATGGGGAAGGCCCTAGGGTGTGATCCTCAACTGGTGTTAATAGGCATCACCATCAGGATCTATCTCATTATATAATTCTAAACATTCACAGAGATATTAGCTGCTAAAATCATACCAGGAAGGAAGGGAGTGGGTGAGGGAGGAGAAAAAATGGTAATCTAGAATGACTTCATTGCAGAGTGTGGGTGTCATCTCATTAAATTGCTTAAAAAAACCCAAACAATATTTTGATGTTAACTGCAGAAAACATCTTGGAACTATGTCCTGCTTAGCAAGGATTGCTTCATACGGGCAGGGGAGGGTGAAACCATGGCTGTACTTACAGGAATGGCTCCTATGGCACTTTGGCCTTGTGGAACCTTAGTGGGAACCTGTGCTGGAAATGAAGCATATGAATATGAACAATATGAACATAGTGAATGTTCGTGATGATAACAACTGGCCTTAAAGTTTTAAGTATTCACTGGCCATGAATAAAGTATAAATCCTTACAGGAATGTGAGGTCTGACCTGTGGCATGTCAAAGAAGCAGCAAGCTCCAAGGGACTTCCATGTTGCTCATGAACTACTCCAGGTGCCACCATGCAAAAAACATCCTGGCTGCTATTGGACAAAAAGCTCAATTTCTCAAATACTATAGAAACTTCTTGCAGCTGAAATTATCAGCAGCATGCAAAACTTGAATTCTGAGCCCCCAAGCCTGATAATTAAGCTGTGCGCAGAAATCTGGCAGCGTGGAATTGTGATATTGGTGCCTGAAAATCCTAAATGCACTCTAGAAGTTGTTACAGCATCTACACAGAGAAGAAGGAACAAATCGTATTATCAAGATATTTAGTCCTATATTTTTAAGTTTATCTAACTTTATAGTTCTTTTGCTCCACATTTTAAAAATTAAGTTCCTGTAAATAATACACAATGGTGTTGTATTAGTGCACTGTTAATCATTGCCTGAGTTCTGGTCTATGTGATGGCAGAGAAAGGCATCTGTGGCATCCTGTGGCCTGGCAGTGAGGGTAGGAAGGGAAGGAGGAGAAGACAGGGGTGAAGAGGAAGGAGGGAAGAAGAGAGTTAAGGAAAGGAAGGAAGGGAGAAAGGGGAGAGAGGAAAGAGGGAGGGATTTCTGCACCCATGAATTAATGCAATTCTCCTGGGTTTTTTCCTCTCACTCCTATTGAAGTTTGAGCATGAACAGAAAGATCTGCAGACAGACACTTCTCTCAAAATTGTAGAAATGAAGTGGGTTTTTTTATAATTTAATATTACCTTATGGGTTTGCTTCTCTAGAGGAGGAGCATATCAGACTTAGAGTTTTTCTACAAATCCTATTGAACAAAACCAAAACAAACACAAACAAAACCATTTGGAAATTCTCAAACTAAATCCTCAGAGCAGCATTACAATCTAGAGGGAGAGGACTTATAACTCCTCTGCCAATAACTATGTGAACTTCTGCTCAGTGAACTTTCCACTCTGTAAGACTGATGTTGCTTCTTGGTTTTTCTTGCTAGCAGGGTCTGATTGTCGTATCTTGTTTGTTTATGTGCCAAACACCACAGCAATGGGCTGTGAGAGAAGATACCCACTTGCCAAACAGCACAATTGCTTCAGTAAGAGCGCACTTAATGATTGCATTAGCTTAGTCTTAGTTTGAAGGAAATATTGTCTATCCTTTTATGAGGCTGATCATTTCTATTTTAACCGACATGCTTCTCTTTTGGAAGATGAGGAGGCTGCTGTTACATGTTTCAAAGCAACATCCTCTGTGTTCAAAGCCCACAGAGTTTAAGGATTTATGACTTGATGCTATGGGGTGGATTCTGCAGTTCCTCCACTGCTGAACTCAGTTAACACTGCTTAAACTACTACTCGGCACTACTCAGTGTAAGAGTATCTGGTCTCTGCACCAGATTTGAAGTTGGAAATGATATTTAAAAAAAAAAGGTTGTTGAAGGTTGTAATATCTTTCCTTGTTTTGCATTTGCCTGATGAGTCTCATTTTTAGAAAATACTCAGTAGTTTCCAGAACTGGATGAGTCAACAGAATTCTTAAAATAATCGGCAGCATTTTATAACAGTTATATATCAGAGCAGGTTGTGCTGACAACACAAGCTGCCCCTGTAAACTTCAAGCTGGAATACTGACAGTAAACCAGGGAAAGCTCTCTAAGGTTACCCGACTTACATGAAAAGTAAACCCTTACCTTTGCTATGCAATGCATGGCATAATACTGTTACATAATACGTCATTTAGATGTTGGCACTACGTTAACTTTTAGTACTGGAGAAAATCCATGTCATCATCTGCTTACTCAGAGCACATGAAAGCAGCCTTTCTGTAATTTAATTTTTCCTTCCAAATATGATCCAGTCACTGTGCAGTGATGGACAATGAGTAGCCATCTGCTCCTTAACTTCATTATTCCCAGAGCTTGTCTGTATTGAAGAATCATCATTTTGAAAAGGGAAAGCTTCCTTTTTCCTGTGACCTTCCCCACCCTCCCAGGATTAAAACCATTGCAGATAGAATTAAAGTTAGGCCAGTAGCACACATGGGGTTTCTCCAGCTGTTATTTGCTTTGTGTTTATTTTCTCTATGAAACCTGCTCTGAGCACCCTCACTGCTTGCAGAAAGCACAACTTAATTCTTCGCTTCCTGCAGCAAAGGATCCACAGCATAGGAGTAATTCACCCCTCTTCTTCCCTGCACACACTATTAATTGCCATTTGCCATAGGTAAAGCAGAACACTTGTCTGACCTGTCACATTTCCCACCCCCTTAATCCCTCATCCCCCTTCTTTGGGTTGAATGAACCTGATCAAGACAAGCATCAGTTTGCTGAGGAACAAATAGGTATCTGCTGCTCCTTGGCAAGGTCGGCTGGACTCCTTACTTGGTCCCTCAACTCTCAGTTTTAACCCTTTTCCCACCATTCCTGTTACCTCTCTCCCTCTCTCAAATTGGATCTGGACTTTTCCTTCCAACTTGTGCTCTTTCCCTGCTTGCCCAGCTCCTGGGCTGCTGAGCTCATTTGTCCAGCCCCCAAGCCCTCTTTCAGGAAGGATTGAAGCTGGTGATGGAGAAGGAAGACTGGGGTGGGCAGGGGGGCAGGAAAGTGAGGAATGGGGGAAAACAGGCAGGGAGGAAAGGAGGCAAGGGAGCAGGTCAGGGAGGAGAGTAGACAGAGGGAACATAGAAAACAGAAAGGCAGGAGGCAGAGAAGCAGGCCAGGGAGGACTGGAGGCAGAAGAGGCTGGGTAAGCAGGAAGCAGGGCAAGAAGGAAGCGGAGGGAAGGGAAGTAGGGCGGGCAGGCAGGGGAAGTAGGACAGGTAGGCATCAGGGCGAGGAAGGAAGAGAGGCAGAACTGACGGGGGGGGGGGGGGGGGGGGGGCGGGGGGCGCAAAAAGGCAGGGAGGCAGAAAGCAGTGAGGTCGGACAGGCAGGGGAGGCAGGGATGGGGCAGGCCAGGTGAGAGGCAGAGGAGGCAGCGAGCAGGGCACAAAGGGAGCAGGGGCAGGAGGCACGGAGCAGGCAGGGACCAAAGTGTGCGAGGCAGGGCAGGGAGGGGAAGGGAAGGGGCAGGGAGCGGCCCCTGCCCGCAGCGCAGCGGGGCCGCGGCCGGAGCTCCGGAGCTGTCCGCCCGCCGGTGCTGAACCGAACCGCCGGTGCTGAACCGAACCGCCGGTGCTGAACCGAACCGCCGGTGCTGAACCGCGGTGCTGAACCGAACCGCCGGTGCTGAACCGAACCGCCGCAGCCCGCCCGGGGCCCGGCGGAGCGAGGGAGGCTCGGGGAGCGCGGAGCAGCCGCCCGCCCTCCTGCAAACCCCGAAAAGACAAATGCAAATACCTGCAGAGCGCCAGGCAGCCTGCCGGGGGGCTGCGGGGGTGGGGATGGATTATTTTTCCTTTTTTTTTTTTTCTTTCCCTTTTTTTTTTTGTTTTTTTTTGGTAGGAGGCGTGTGCACCACAGCCTGGGTCCTTCCACTCGGCGGCTGCCGTCCCCCTGGGTCCTAAACCCGGCTGCCTCCGCTCCCGGCTCTCCCAGGCTGCGGGCTCGGCTCCCCGCCGAGGGAGTGGTGACAAAAGAGCTGCGGGAAAGCAGCAGCAGCAGCAGCAGCAGCAGCAGCGCAGCCGGTCACCGCGAGTCTAGCAGCGTGGGCTTGTGCCTGGTGGCATGGTCTTTACTGTCTCTTTTTTTTTTTTCATTCCTTCTCCTTCCTCACATCATCCCTTTCGCCCTGAAACTCGGGGAGAGCACAAGTTCCTGCAGCATTTATAGCATTAGCTGAATGGGCTGTGGGAATATGGCAGCCTGGGTTTAGAAGAGAAGTTCTGGGTCAGGCTACAGGTACATCTAGCTCAGGGTGCTGTCACCACCAGCAGCCACAGAAAATGTCTACTGAAGGATGTAAAAACAGGACAAGCTTCACCTCTGCACTCTCCCAGCCCCTCTCCTGAGCATTTTAAGTTCAGGGGTTTCCCCAAAAATGTGGTGCCTCATTTTTAGGGTGGAAATTCATCCTCTTTGAACTTTCACAGTGTCTCCTCAAACACCTATGAATTTTTAGAATGTCTTGTCATAATGTCCTTTGACAAGGAGCTCCACAGGCCATCTGCCTGCTTCACAAACTGTCACCTCTCTTTTGTTACAGGGACCTGTCAGCTTTAGCTATCACTGTAGGAAGGACAGGAGAGAGGAACTTCCCTCATTAAATTAGATCCTGAAAATTCCTTTCTGTATGAACCTTGTAAGACCTGTGCTAAGGAAGACTTTGGGTGGCTTAATGGCCTTGGCAACCAAATTAGCACTCATCTGCTTTTACCAACATGGTAAACCCAACTAAATGTGCCAGCAAAGGGTATTTCTTCTTCTGCTACCCCATACATTGTGGAGTATAATTCCCGGAAAATGGTTGATTAAAGTCAGTTGACTGTCTTGGTCTCTTTGCTTTGGACATCTCCCTTGTGACAGTTACTGAAGGATCTTGTATAGACAAGAACTGGGTGATAAATGATAGACAGCAACCTCTGCATAAGAAATGGCTGAACAGAGTAGGATTCTTCAGCATGGAAAAAACCCAGATGAGTAAGTCTATATAAAATAGTGGTGTTCTTTCTTCATCATTTATAATATTTCATAATAATGAGGATCATGAGGAAGATAAATTGGAACAATATCTCAATATCATTTCCAGTTCAGAGAGCAGCAGAAATGAAACCCACTAGGGGCCAACTTCGAACCCAACTGAAGGAGGTACTTCACAGAATATTTAGTGAAGCTGTAGAACTCATTTCCACAGGAATTCAGGCTTCAGAAGATTGTTGGGCATATTTATGGAAGCAAAATTGTTTAAGGACTTTTAAACATGAAATCATGACCTCTGGCTCAGGAACTCCCTGTTCCACAAATTGCTGAAGGCCAGGGTAATACTTAGGAAAGAATTACTATATCCTTGCTCTGCTCTTGTTCTTTGCCTTAGCCACCTGCTGCTGGAGATAGGCACTGGTCTAGATGGACATTTGATCTGACTCAGTACTGCCCGCTCTTATATTTTCATATATAAAGTAGACTTTGAGAATGTGAACACAACCAAAGAACTTCCAGCTTTGTGTTCCTTTGAAAGGGGAGGAGCTAGTGGTTTTCTTTTATTTGGTAGAGTGTACATCCAGAGTCGCTGGCTTTTTAGGGGAAGCCTCACAATATTCATGAGCAAAGGCAAGAGGATCTGTGGGGAAGAGGCCTTGTGCTATTAGAATTATTTCCATGCACCACCATTACTTTAACCCACAGCATGTTTAAAAGTGTAATATGAGGTACTTGTATCCTATGACCCCAACACTTTGGAAGAGATGAAGCAACTGATCAAAGGCAGAGACCTCAAAACTCATAGATGAGCATTTATTCCAGCACTTGATGGGAGAGCATTTCTAGCCCCAGGGAATTTAGTAGTCAGTAAGTAGTCTCATTAGATCATTATTTTCTGTACAGTGATCAGTTTGGAAATAAAACAATAAGTGTTCTGTTTTCATAATCCCATTGCAAGCTTCCACTTTTTCACATATGATAAAGATTAATGTACTAACTGCTGTAACTATGTGGCACTTCCCTGGGAATTGTTAATAATATTAAGTGGAATGAACAGAACTCTATAAACGAACTGCCTTAGGCAGTCAAATGAGCTGCCAAATTTGACGTATTCTCAATATTTAGAGATTTCATACTTTTATTTGATTTGTTAATTAAGTCTGGGTTCCCCCCCCCTTAATGTTAGGTGACCAGTGCCAGCAGATCTGCTGGTTGATTGACATGTAGGACAATTCTATGGTAGAAGAAAGTCTTTAACCATATTACAGCAGGGCCTTATATTGATCCTACTGCAAATATTCTCAGGTTTCCTTCTCATCACTTCATTTCTTCATCATTTTCTTTCTGCAAAGTCTGCTCTGTACTCTGAGGGTGTGCTTCAGGTCTTCTTGCTCTTTGCATTGTCTTGGTCACTACACTTCAAATGAAGTTATGACCTCAGAACCAGCAGTGTTGAAGATATAAAACCTTCTCTCTCAAAGATATATCTGAGAAATTAAAGTCTCTTGCTGATGTGTATAGGCCAGAGCATCCTGTTCTCATTTGCAGTGTTGAATATGCAGAGCTAAGGGGAGAAAAATGTGCCCGTAATCACAGTTTGTCACTGAAGGCATTAGAACTGACTGAACATGTGGAGGGAACAGATCAGTTTGGAAGGGGGAGGATATTTTATACAGCCTTTTCTGAAAGTAAAATAGAACTTTGATATTAAATGTGTTCTAACCTGACCTTCCCTGTCTTCACACATATTGATTCTCTGTTTTCATGAAGAACAGTGAAATAACAAACTTGGAAATAGAATGTACATTTTCACCACCAGTAGGAAGGATCTATATACTTGAACTATGAAGGAAACCATGGAAGGGCAGAGCACCTTGTTTCTCCGTGGTCTAGACATGATAAATAGTTTCTATTGAATCTACTCCCTTTGCAGCAAAATAGTTTGTCTTCACTCAGTGACATTCAACATACAGCCTCTTGCTGTACTTTTGACTCCCAAGAAATGTCATGAAGCTAGGAGCTAGTTTGCACATCTTTGCAGCTCTGATAGTACTTCCTCGCTCATACAAAGACCCAAACCACTGACATTTTTGTAATTTATCACAGTAAGGAATGTGGAAAGAAGTTGAAAACTGCTTTCAGACAAACACAGATATATATCCACATTGCACAAAACCATATTGATATTCAGCATCTTATAGGGTCAGTGCTTGTGAATGGTGTGCATATATAAGGAAGGGAGCAGATCTTTGATGTAACGCTCTATATATCTAATGTCACTTACTTTTACAATGTGATTTCTCCAATATTTAAAATGTTCTTTACAGCTTATAAATAAGGAATTTGAGAAATAATGTAGGATGTCCCTGTATCTTTAAATTTTTTTCTTACGAACAATTTGCTGCAAGTTTCTAAAATTAACAGTGAATTTTAATAATTAATTGTGAGCTCATTCTTTTTTCCCCTAATCTACAATTACCATCTGGTATTATTTCCTTTGAAAGTAACTGCATTGGAAGTCCCAGTAGATTAAAAAATAATAGTGCTAAAACTGCTTAGACCCATAAATCATTATTCTTAAGGGAGAAGTAACTCTTAAATCACAGTTCAGAAGGATTCATGTTATAAATCCTCCCAGGTTTCCTGAACCTTTGAAATACTAAAAGATTTATACCCAAGAATGCAAAACATATGCAAATAGATTGTTCATATGATTTATTTAATGAGAAGTCCAGTTTTTTGCCATTTTTACTCTTGATGAAGATAATTCACTCTTTTGTTGAGTTCACACACAATCACCCATTCTGCCACTCTCGGAATAGTTTGTAACTAGTACAGAAGCAAAGTTATGGCCTCAGACTTGTAGGTGAATGAGGCTGAAATGTTCCCAGCTCCATGGGAGTTCCAGGAGCTGGCCAGGAGATTCAGCATGGACCTAGAATCCAACAGCAGAAGTCAGGTGAAATTGAGCTCTCAGAATTGAATTCTCCAGGATTTCCCCCCTCCGCTCTTGCCTCCTAACTCTGAATTGGTCTAAATCTCATAGCTGGCTTATTCTGGGATTGTGAAGTTCTTGGTGTAGATCCAGGCTGAGTAGCTTGCTACCAAAGATTAATCAGCATTTGAAAAAACAAAAATGTCTCTCCAATGGCCTAATCATTTGGGTGCTGGAAATGTTGCCTTTAGGCCCAGATGTGCTGTGTCATTTGGGTGCAGATTCAGCCTTGTATCTTTAGTTGGTTTAACTTGGCAGCACTGACTGTGCTGACTTCCGTGAGATACCTGTGATTTAAATCCTCTGGGGACCAGTTCCTACTGAGTTCAATTACTCAGTGTTACTCTGTCTAAACAATAATGGCACTGTCTTGCTAAACCATTAAGTGTCCTTTCACAGAGGGAAATAAGTTATGAGATGTCATGTTTTGCATAGCTAGTACCTAAATGTTACAGCCTTTAAAGAACAGCTTGGCCAAACTTAGCCTTACTACCTAAGAAAGTGAATCTCAGAGCTCATGTTCTTCCTGATCTTGGTCTAAGACAACCTAAGGTAGGCAGGCATGACAAAGAAAATAAAAATAAATCTCAGAGGGAGGCTAGTGGTCCAGAAAGTAGATGAGTCCAGTAAGAAGGTTTGGGATGGCTGTTATTAATTCAGAAAAATATTCTTGAGGAAAACCTGTCTGTTTTCTGGTGCCTTACTGCACTGGGATCACTTTGCACAGAAGCAGTGCTTCAGTCTGAATTTGGACATACTGATCTCAAATATGATTTGTTAGAAGCTTGAAATGTGTGTGCTGTTTAATGCTCATGCTCTGGTGTGTTACCTTCAGGGCTCTTTAATTTCCCTAAGTCTGTTGTGTGTTTTCCTCCTACTTCAGCTTGCTTCTATGCATTTGTCCAAAATAGTTTCAACTGTTGAGCATGAAGTATAAGCATACAACTTCTGAAGTAATAAAAAAGGATTTGAAGGTTGGTAGTTGGACTGGAATAGTTAGAAATGAGGGGAATAATAGGATATTCATCCAATTGCTTAGTTTATGTGATGATTTATTTCCGAAATATTTTAAAATGAATGATCTATGTAAATACACGTACAGCTTTGGATGGCAATAACATAAATCAGCGATGGTAGTAATGGCTGTGAGCCCTCGCATGTGTAAACAAGCATATGTGCAATATAAATTCAATTATCTCAATGTCACTGAGGATGTAGAATAATTTCACGTTTGTGACTGAATAGCTGCAGAGATCTTTGTTGGAAACAAAAACAGATGGAGGGGACAATCTTACTGAGGATAGCTGAAGTCTCTCTGTTGAAAACTGAGGTATATGGATGCATATGCATCAATGTGCAAAAACAGAGGCAAGCTCTATGGCTGCAATCCTCAGCAGATATAAATCAACATGACTAATTTACGCTAGCCAGCCATGGGGGTAAGTGTGTGTATAGCAAACAACCATTACAGCTGTCAGCAGGCTGATGTTTCACGTTGCCACTTCATACGGGAACGTAAAGGATGCAACAATCTGCCGAAGCCACTCTGCAGTACAGTGTTATCCCCCCTGGGATGCAGCACTGGAATCGGGGTCTCAACAGTATCAACATCATCTTGCAAGCACTGGGCATACTTTAATGTCATCAGGGAGCCCCGGCACAGTCCATCTAGAATATACATCAAGCAGAGGGACATCCAGCAATCATGTACTTTTTACCAGGCGGGAGGCTTTTCACTTGTCATAGCTGGTGAGACCCCAGGGAGGTGAGGCTGCTGCCATCCTGATTCCCAATATATGCTGATTCAGTCATTAAAATGTGCATTCATCTTCCTTCTCCCAAGACCTAGCTGTGCACAGCAGGTTTAACTAAATTGCCAATAAGAAAGGCGCTTAAATCATCCGCAGCCCTGACTGGCAGCCTCACAAGCAGATGCAGCAGCTGATCCCGAGGTGAACGGAGCCTGCTCAGCAGCAGCCTTGCACTCCTGTGTGTTCCAGCTATGGGTTGTTTTATTTTATTTTATTTTGCAACCATTAATAAGTGAGTCTGCTGAAGATGGAGGGAGGAGGGGCAGAGGAAGAGTGAGGAAAACAGTTGGAAGGGAGAGACTATTGGAAAATCCTCATTACCTTGTCTGTAGTGCTATCCTCTCTGCAGCTGTAGGATAAAAGGAACAGCCCCTTCCCTTAAGTGCCCCTGGCTTCAGGGTAGGGAAAACTGTTAATCAGCTTGTTCTCATGCAGCAGGGACCTGCAGGAGGCTGGCTGGAGAAGTGACAAGGGCTGTCACCTCATACCTCCTGAGAAATCTCCACCCTAGGGCTCAGATTTTAATGGTTTTGGGACAAGTCTCTGTATGTGTGTGTGTGTACGTATGAGAGAGACAGAAAATGTATTCCCTTGTCACTCTTTTATGGCTCACGTGCCCTACTACAGATACCTACTTTTTCCTATGTATACACACGAAAGGTCGTTTCAGGAACTGTTTGCAAATGTGCTAGAAGGTGGGGATGAAAAACAAACAAAATGTTGAAGGGTCTAGAGCACAAGTCTTGTGAGGAGTGGCTGAAGGTCCTGGAGTGGTTCAGCCTGAAGAGGAGGAGGCTGAGGGGAGACCTTCTGGCTCTGACAGCTCCTGGCAGGAGGCTGGAGCCAGGGGGGTCGGGCTCTGCTCCCAAGGAACAAGCGACAGGACAAGAGGAACCGGCCTCAAGTTGCACCAGGGGAGGTTTAGGTTGGAGCTGAGGAAAAATTTCTTCCCCCACAAGGGCTGTCAAATCCTGTCCCAGGCTGCCCATGGCAGTGAGAGTCCCCATCCCTCCAGGGGTTTCAAAGCTATGGAGTTGTGGTGCTGAGGGACATGGGTTAGTGGTGCCCTGGCAGTGCTGGGGCAGTGGGTGGACTTGATGATCTTAAATGTTTCTTCCAACCAAAACAGTTCTATGATTCTAGAAAGGTGATCTGGTTCTGGCGGCAAGTCCTTTTTGTCAGGTTCTGTTGGAGTCTATCATGGCCATCACACCATAATCTCTGGAGAGACGTGAAGTCCCAGAAACTCTTTAACCAGCTGTTAAAGCTCAGTTATTGCCTAACCAGGCACAATTAGCCTTGCTTCCCCATTAGTAAAAGGTCAAGATTTAACTTTGGGCTGTGATTTTTCTAGAGGACTGTGTCTGTCCTTCCTGATACAGGGACTTATGATCAGTACCAAGAAAACATGCAGCAGTGTCCTCCACACTACGGTCAAGGTTAGATTATTGGTCTGTCACTCTCCCTATGATGTGGTGAACAATATGTCTGCACTGAACAAAACCCTAGAAACTGCCCTTAAATTGCCTTGGCTCTCTGTATGTTTGGCACCTCGTTGCAGAACAGAGGCTGACTGAGTCCTGCTGTTGAACATTAAGTGCCCCAGACCTTCAGCACCCTTCAGAAGGTGTCAGGTGCTCTGTATGGGTGAATAACCAGATGATGGAGTGGCTCAACATGAGCACTTGTGTGTGACAGTCTCTCTCCTCTTGCCTGTACTTTTTTTCCTATGGAACTGCAGTATAATGTGAAGAGAAATGGCAAGTATCTACTTGCCCTAGACATTGTGGAAAACCACGTGCTTCTCAGCATCTCTGAAAAGCTAGAGACAAATGTAAAACCTTTGGAAAACCAACAGGGCGTGTAGGACTCAAGATATATATATATATATTTATTTATTTTTTTTAAATCCTTCCTTGAATTCCAAAATAATCTCCATATTCACATATGACTATGAGAGCTGGAAAACAAAAAAATAAAAAGAAATCAAATGTCTTCAGAAACAAGTGCTCAGGGACTTTAGATAGAGGGACTTCACTAACAAAGAGTTATAAATTGCCAGTGAGTGATCTGTCTCTAGCAGGATCAGTAGGAAGACAAGTACTTTAGATCTCCAAAGCACTCCACTCTAAACCATGGAACTGGTGAAATATATGTGCCCAAAACAGACCTCATGGAAAACATTTGTCAGTATAATTGATAACCTAGTGATGAAAGAATCGATAGTTGACAGCAGTTAGTGGAAAAATTATCTTACCTCTCTTGCACCACCTTTAGTGTGAGAAGACTAGTCCTTCTGGGAGAAAATATTTCCTCACACCAGAAATTAGCACTGTATTTCTAAACGCCCAGTCCAGTCTGCTGACTTGTCTTCCTGCAGACAAATGGTCCCCCAAAGCAATGGCAGGTCACTGTAAAGGATGAAGAAACTATAAAGCAGTTCCAGTAACTTTATTTTCTCCAACAACTGTGCCAAGCTTTTCTTTAAAAAAAAAAAAAAAAAATCACTGACATCCAAAACTTTAAATGAATATGTTTTATTTTGTTTCTTTCATAAAGAATTGATAACCTGTTAAAAATTAGCACATTCCCTAACAAGCAGTGGATTTAAACCAAGTAGTTGGTGCTTTGCTGTTTTCTGTGTCCATTTTGGGAAAGAATGTGAACAGAGGATGCTAAAGTATTTGAGCTCTGTTTTAAAGCAAGTTTGTTTTGCTCCGTAATTTTACAGCTAAGTCTCTCTCATGCTGGTTACAAAGCTCTCTCTTTTTCCAGCCTAAGCTTATTTGATTTTCTCCCTGTTTGTTTGTTTTGGGGTTTTTTTTCTTAATATTGCCTTTCTGAAGGACAGAACAGCTACAAACCCCAGTGGTTATTTATAGAGTGACCAGGTTTCTAGTTAATTCTACCTTTCTAGGCCAAGAAAACTAACTCTGTGAGGATGCATCTCTCTTGCACGATGGGCTTGCGCTGTCTGGGGCTGATAGGCCCATCAGGTAGGGCACAGCACTGTGCAGGGAACTGGACCAGGCCTACAGGGAGGATGGGGACATTGGTGTGGCTTTATTGCCTTTGCATTCACACAGAAGAAAATTCCTGTCTCCAGCTCTCGGAAAATCCCAGTAGCTGATTTGACATCTATTCCCATCTGAGACTGTCCTTGCCAAATGAGGAAAATAGGTGATATTTCACATGATTTCTGATTAGTGTCTCACGCAGTGGCACAGACACATCGCTGGCTTTACTGGCTATACCAGGAAAGGTGTTTTCCAGTTGTGGAACTTTCTTTTTTTTTCATGACCACTCGTTACTGGTGGCTCACAGTCCTCCTGCAATCAGCAAGTGCCCCAGGGTATCCCTCCTCTGCCACTTCCAACTGAAACTCCCAATTTGCACAAGTTCATGTTATAAGCTCGTTAAGTGCATGACTTTGCACATTATGCAATTAAATTCCACCCTGTTTCTAATACTCTACTCTCAAAGTCATTTAGTTTTTCCTGTATGATATTAGTCTGCCTCTCTGTTGAGCTTTGTCATCTCCAAACTTCATTAGTACACGCCAGCTTCTTATCCCAGAGTCATTAATGAAGATGTTAAAAAATCAATCCCAAATGCTTAAGGATTTCCACTAATGGCAGTTCTTTCCAGACCAATTTTTGTTTCTCTTCTTCTGTCGATTCTGAACTCATTTATTCCTACTTCCTATAAGAACTATAATAATAATAATAATTCATATAGGAAATTATTATTTATATAGATTATAAGGATTGGTAGCTAGCCACAATACAGATAGATAAGATTTAGCTTTGGGTTTAGTGGTTTTTTTGCTATATTTTTTTTTCTGTATTTTACACAGATTTAGTCATCCTTGGTATCAAAGTATAACAATCATCTGACCAAACCACTATATCCTTACTATATTTTATGCTGATTTCTATTTAATTTCCTGGTTTTATAAACTCTCTACTTCAATCTGTGCTAATTTAATTCAGATTAAATGCTCAATTCTGGATATTTTTTCTTCCCCTTTTGTATATATGGCTAGTGTGCTTGCTGTTTTCTAGTCAGATGGTGGTACTCCCTGCTTCATTAAAAATTCAGAGTGTTTTTCAGATTTCAGTGTGCAAATGGCCTTGTTGCTCCAAAGAGCATGTTGAGCATTCTTGCACCCAGATGTGGTCACTTCTGTGTCTGTGCATTCCCTTCTATTAGCCATGTATTCTTTGCTTCCATCCCATCAACATCTGTCTTGCTGAAAAAGTGTTAGTTTGGATCTGGAGCTATATCATGATTATGTTTCATATTTAGCCCACCCTCACTACACAGTGGACACATTTCCCGATTTATTTGTATGACAAGGGATCTTCACTAACTGTTTTAATTTTATTTGCAAAGCCTAACCTTGGTTTTTTATCAACTCATACACCTCATGCTTTATTACTGACAAAAAGCTGGGATGACAGCCCTTTTTGCCAGCTCCAAACAGCACACTGTGCTTCACTGTCACTTCCAGTGCACTTTTCCCATTGGTTTTTTAATAATCCTCGGTGGGATTAATGGTCTGCAGCTCCTTGTTCATGAGGCACATGAAAACCTGCCTGGTCTCAGGAACATTTGCAGCTGCTCTGGCATAGCTGTGAACTTGCAGATTCCTCAGGTCCCTGTGTGTCACCCTGTGGCTTCCAGAGGAGGGCAGAGCGAGCAAGGATTTCATGGGATGACGTGAAGTGTGGGCTCATTAAAATCACTCAAAACCTTTTCAAACGTGCACTGGCATGGCTGAGGTTTGCAAAGTCTATCCCAGAAGCAACATCTTTCTCCCTGCTGTTCTTGGTGTTAAGATACTTGACGCAGGCATATCACCCACCCCAGGGCATGAGAACAAGTTATGTGCAACAAATACTATGTACACATCAGGAAACTGCTGGGGCAACCCATTGGTGTGACACGTTTGAAGCAACAAAATTAAATCCCTGGTTTATATTCAGTCTCGGAGGGGTGGCTGAACATATGCCACAAACATAGAAAGTTGCCACCTCTCAGCAGAGAAACTCTAATGTACGGGATGTGAATATACTCATTACTAATTTAGCTTGTTTCCTCTGACTTTAAAGCTCCATGGAAGAGCAACACTTCATAGTTGAAGTGCTCTGAGAACAGACAAATGACTGGTTATTCCAGTATCCTGCTACTTT
This sequence comes from Todiramphus chloris collaris, assembly GCA_025345505.1. Lineage (NCBI taxonomy): Eukaryota > Metazoa > Chordata > Aves > Coraciiformes > Alcedinidae > Todiramphus > Todiramphus chloris. Next base: position 10,722,885 of record JANVCC010000261.1, on the reverse strand, counting down.
GCTGTAGCCTGATGAAGTCCTCAGTGTAGTTCTGCTTCTGTTAATTCAGTGCCTGTTACTGGTACTAAAAGGAGAATCCTGCAGTACTGGCACCCCAGTCCTGCGATTGAGGAGATCTCGATCTTCTTCCCATTTATCTCACATAACTGCTAAATGACAGTGAACAAGATCATTACTCTGATTGCCTTAAATTTCCTGCTCCATAGACTGAGGACAGAGCGTGAAATGTTAGAGGTCCTAATTCTTCAGTGTGGTTTCTGAATCATCAGAAAGTGTAAAAGACCACCAGAATATTATTATGGCAAACAGGCTACAAATCTCTGAGGATTCAGTTGTGGGGCGTGGTTTTTTTATTTGTTTTCTTTTCAAAGACAGTGTGTTAATTGTTGAAAAACTGTTTCGCCAAGTCAAATGTTTTTGTCTTGGAATAGTCAGAAGTGACACTACAAAACAAGGCTTTGAGACAGAGCCAAGATCGTTTCTAATGCTTTAAACTGGGATGAGAACTTCTCAGCCTTGAAGCATGACAGCCATTCAGGAGTTTATTCTTCTAGCTTTGAAATCTGAATTGTAGTTAGCTATGGGATCTGACAAGTTTCTGCTGCCTTGCATCGTCCCCCACCTGGCAGCACAGGAGAAGGTGTCTCGTACCAATGCTGTCAAGCTAAAGACAAGACAGTGATGAATGCCAGCTCGAGTCTATTGAGCTTGTCTTGGGTGGGCGATGGATAAAGGACAGATCTGTGAAGCAGCAAGAATTATAAGCTGAACTGAAAGGCTCCATTGCATGTAGTTTAATTCTTTGTGTAGTCGAAATGAGGTTTATTGATTAAAGAGTGATCTCATCTAAATCTGCTTTTCCCCCCAAGCGCACATACCCATAAGGTGCTTGTCTCCTTGAATTACTGGCCCTGGCAGACAGTGCCATACATCTACTAAGAGGAACACGGTCCTGAGAAAATAATCATAATAATTCTGCAAGAAAACAATCATCTGTTGACTGAAATACCCCTGTGCCCCAGTGGCTATTCCAGTGACTAATCTCCAGCTCTGCAGGCAGGTTCTGTGGGTATCATTCCTTAGGTGAACGAATTTCAACCTCGACAAGATGAGCACAGCCAACACTAATTGCTCAGTGAGTGATTGTTAAACACTTTTAGTGCTGCCACATCAAACACAGTTTCCTCCAGAACAAGGCTGCTCATTGATGCCCTTTGAAAGATATTTTCATGGCATTTAGAAGCAGGCTGCGGATCAATACAGTTGTACTCTGTGGGAATATTTTAGTTCATCGCATGGTGTAATTATCCATGACCACAAATACACAAAGCCAGCAATCACTGGCCAACTGAACCTCTGTTAATTGGAAGTCTGAACGCTCTAAACCAACTGACAGCACCAGCTCCTTAGATAATCGCTGCTTTTGGATTGCCTCCTTGTTGCAGATGCCTTTTTGTCACGGATGCAGGGTCCAGTTCTGAGGCACTGCTCATAGTCTGTGTGCCACAAGACACAGCTCTTCCTCTAGGTCTCATCAGCCTCTTTCAGGAAAGGGCAGTGCAAGGTTTGTGTGTCACCTCCTCTTTTAGCTCCCTTTTCTTGTCTCTACCCACTCTGCTTGCAGACCCACAGGACTGAACCCAGGAGTGCCCGTTGCTGGGTATTGTGGATGTATCCAATATCAGAGGTAACTACCCTTGAGCTAAGCCTTGACCACTGCAATGTCTATTGTGAAATGAGGAAGTCAGGCCAGATGACCTATCAGAAAGATGAAACAGCCACAGATGATGGAGTCTGGCTGGATAGGGTGGATCTGTTAGTTTTCTAGTGTGGGATATGTCTAAGGGATTGTAGGTATTAAATCTACTAAAACATCTACTGAAAAGGCATAAGCCTGTTAACTTGGATTGGTGTTTGACCAGTGACCAAGAGGTGGTTCGGGAGCTGTAGTCCAGAGAAGCTCTCATCCCCAGCTTTAAGCTCTGGATTGTTGAGCTCTGGGCAGAAATACTCCTGGTGTCAGCGTCCTAAGCATGCCCCTCCCACCCCCCAATGTGTAGCAGTTTATTTGACTAATTTAAGAAGTCTAATTGAGTCCAAAGTCAACTCCCTCACTAACAACTACTGTGAAGAAAGCTAGAAGCAGTGTCCTGCTCTTCAAGTTTTCCCTTAGGAGCTGCTTTCAAGCTGTGTCTCTATCTTGGCTGTGCCTCTGCTGCATTACAGCTCTGTGTCAGGTCCAAATACCTCCTTGGTCCTGGACCTGATCTTGACAGGCTGACTACACTTCCTGACTTGACCCTGGACCAGCCTGATCACAATGGACTTGCAGGGAGTAAGGCTGACCCTGATCACTGGACCTGATCCTGACCCTGGCTGTATAAACTTCCTGACTTCTTGCTGGGAGGTCACAGATCCTTCCTGCCTTGCTATCACACTCTGCACTAACTCCCCTTTCCTTGCACAATCACTTGCCTTTGGTGCTCCCTGACATCTGGAAAGTGTAAACCCATGTTCCTTTTTACTGCGAATAGGTGCCTAAAGGACTTTTCATGGTTCTAAAGGTATCTCAAAGCATCCCAGATGTCACTGTCTAAGGCTCTGTGGCTGATTAATGAGAAAAGCAATGCAGCAGAGGATCACAGGTTCACAAAAGCTTGTGAGGGCCTCAGTATTAGCCTGTAGGTTACTCATCAAGTTTTGGACTTTCTCTTGACATTGAGCTTTTGATCAAAAGGCTCTGTGTCCTGATGATCCAGCCAATTTTTGACCCATCTGACTGTCCATCCAAAAAAAAATCTTTCATCCATCCCATACTGCTCCATCTTCCAAAGTATGCTATGGGAGACAACGCCAAAAGTCTTAATAAATTTATTAAGACTCATTGTTCACTCATCTAAGTAGCAAGAGGATGCCAAGTGAAGGGTGCTCAAATACCTGCGTCTAGGCACTCACAGCTTTTCTAACACACAGACACTACTTGTTTACTTTGAGTTGGTTTTTTTCTCATGTGTTGCTTTTATTCTTTCTACTTTTGAGCTACACAGCCTGGTTTGAGTCTCAGAACAATTACTATGAAACCCCACTGCTGCTTCCACTGGGGAAACAGGGAAATTCTTTCAGTCCCTCTTTTCTGGGATTGCTTAAGTCCTTCTGCTACGAAAGTCTGAGTTCTCCTCAAGCTTCTCTTGTGTCCTGGACACTTGGTTTGGGTTCTTTTTTAAACTTTTTAAAAAGATGTAGCACTTCTTTATAAACATGCTTGGAAAACGAGAACCCTGCAGCCCATTTATACCTTTTCAGCAACCTGCTGAGAGCACGGGCTGCATATAGCAGGCTACGATCCTGCAACACATGAGAAGGTCCATCATACTGGGTACCTGTTGGAGGTCTGATCTGGGTAGAGACTGGCATAGCCCTGGCCATAACACACCTACTGGAACTGCCTTTGGTCGATCTAAGCATTAAAACCACGCAAGGGTTTTGAGATACACCCAGTCATTCCTCTCCAGAACAGATCCCAGGACAAATCAAGCCCACATGCTGTGCTGCTGGTCAGGGAAACGGGACCCTGCAGTGAAACAATGAGTAATCCAAGCTGACGGGCTAGTGACCTGTCGACCCTTAGATAAAGAGCTCATTGTTGACGCTGTTAACACAGGGAAAAGAGTGATCCAAATCTTCTTAAGTATTTCCAGTAGATGGACGGTCTGTCAGGGAGCACGACATCTTGATTGACATCTCTTGGTGAGTGAAGAGAAAAGACTGCATTTGCCAAGTGTCACTTGTGTTTCTGTCATAGGACACTTAAGGCATGCTTTGCCAATTTGTCGCTGCTGTATTTTGCTCAAATGCTCCATTAAGTGTTAAGTAAAAGAAATAACATAATGCTGCTTATTCTTTTGGGGTCAAATGGAGTCAGAGAACTGCAGAGTTTACTTATGATGAGGGCTTACTGCAGGCTCATAGGTTTGGAGCATGGGAAAAATAATGAGAAAGGGTAGAAAAAGTGGAAGTGTTCCCATATGGCATTTCTCATGTAAAAACTCCTGGTAGAACCCTCTATGCCACTTTCTTTATGAAAACTTTGTGACAGATTTTAATAATGTAGAGATGGCTTTTGCTGAACCTGTAGGACCTCATGAATGTAGCTGAAGAACCTGTTGAGGCACTTTCAGGCCAGCAATCAAGCTTTCAACAACTCTTTCAGGAGAAGATAGGATTATTTTGGAGAATATCAGGCAAACAGCTCTGAGAGGCTAGTGGGAATCCATCTCAAACTCTGGGTTCTGGCAGCACTGAATACCAAACAGCAAGTGATGCAGCTGCAGAAAGGGAACAGCAAAAAAAAAAAGTGCTACTGCAGAAACAGTCCTGTTGGGCACTTCAGGCTGTGACAGTCAAACTGTTGATAGGAGTGAGAATCTCCTACAAATCTTATATAAGAGACATTTGCAACTAGTATTATTGTGGATTTCCCAAATGTAGGCTGTGTTCCTTTCAGACAGGCACATTCAGTTGCTACCGTGTTTCTTGCACTCAGTGAATCACAAACACTGACTCAGAGATGGGAAATGCTTTATAGCTGCCTCTCTTCTGCATCTGGAATAAAGCAGGAGCATGTTCCCGTCATATATGAGAAGTTGGATAAAGGATACACCCAAGACAAAGAAGGATGAGAAATCACTAAGGAAGACCAGGTAATGTACAATAAAGAGGGTGAGGATCTTCATGAGCACATTAATGGTTAAGTAAGGGGAAGAATGTAGTGCTACAAACGATGGAAGGATTATTAGTCAAATGCTTATATTTGAAAGGAATTTGAAGACTTCATCTCTAACCTGGTTAGCCTAATGTTGCCATTGTGTGAAACGATGGAGTTCATTTGAAGCATTGCACAGCAATATTTAATAAAACGTTTTTAAAGAAAATTACGTCTTCTAAAAGACCACAGTAAAAAAAAAAAGGTTTTTTCTCTCTTTTTTCTGAATACAAAACACCAATAAAAGAGGATCATTGGTTGATGAAGGCCCTGTGTTGAGTACCTCGGGGTACTGATTTGATGCCCCGTTACACCTTGACTAACTCTTTACACCCTGAGAATGAGACATCACATCATAAGCAGCAGCTTTGCTACCCATCTGTCTCTAGGAGACGCCTCTTTGAATGGATCTGTGCTTTCTGGCTGGCCTTAAGGAAAGCGAAGAATAAAAATACCTTTAACAATAACATACAACTTAAAATTCTACACAGGAAAAGGAGATGAAAAATTAGGGAAGAGCTCTGCAGGTTATTACAGAAGGCTGCTGCTCAACTCAGCAGCACCTCTTTGCATTGACAACATTCTGCTTGCGCTTCTGTGTATTTGAATCTCATACTGGTATTTATCAAACAAGCCTTTTGTTTGTGTCAGCACAGCCTCAGGATTATTTTACTTCATTTCTCTAGTACTTGGTAGAGCAGTTCAACATAAGCTATGGTTAGGTCTGATTCAGCTGCTCTCGTTGGTTTACTTTTACTACCAGCCTGACTGCTGAACTCCAAGACAATTTTTGGTTGAACTGAGGCATCTTCAGAGCAGATTAATGGCAGGCAGTGGGTTAGGGTTGACAACACCCTTAGAAATGGCAGAAATGCACAATTCTCATGAACAATAAATTCATGTAAATGCTGCAGCTTATTTAGGAAAAAGATGTACAAAGTGAAGATCAGAAGTCAGTTGTAGATTCTCCATGTTCTTAAGAGTCAGTAGAGTTTCTGAAAGGTGGGTGGTCACTCTGGAGGCACTGCCTCGTTTGGGAGGTCTGAATCGTGGCAACATGAGAGTTCAGATGGGGGCTGCTCAGCAATGCACCCTTTACAACTCACTTTAACATCCATTTCTCAGATGCCTGGGGAATCATTTGATTCTGATATACCCTCTGAGGCTTCTCAAGATCCAGTGTAGAGAGAGAAAAGCAGGGATGGGCTGATATGGCCTCTGGATCTATTCCTGGATGAACATAACTCCGTATATTTCTTTTTTCTTAAGAGCTGTGGCAGATGGAGAAATATGTGTGGAGAATTTGACAGTCTATTCATAAAGGGAACAGCAAGTTCTGAAATGAAACTAGCTGATAAGGTTTCAGCTCAGAAAATCAAAAATCTCCTGTGAGGTACAGTTACAAACTGCTACAGGACCAGTTGGTGCTGTATCATCTGATCAAATGAACTGTAGGACATAAGCATAGCAAAAAACCTGGATCAGATAACCAGCCTGCTCAGGACTGCTTCCCTTGGTTAGAAAAATATGCGCTGCATCCCACTACTTCCCTGACGTTATCACGGCACAACATGGTCAATGGATTGGACAAAGAAGAAATACTTTGTTCCCTTCCTGTCTGCCACAAAAGGCTTTCCTTTGTTTGAGGAACACACCACGCATTAACACGCCTTTCCTCGCCTGATGCCTGTCCCCATCCTTATTCACAGCAGCTAAAGAGCAGCAGCAGCATCTGCTTCTATCTGCAGTGTATCTTTGCTGAAAGGATTTTAGACAACTCTGTAGGCAAATACTGGGTCGGACAACCCTGGCTGTCAGCACGAGGTAATAATCAATGTGTAATTCAGGACATTCAAGCCTATACACCTTAGCAGAAGCCATGAAGGTGAGGTGTGCGCTCCAGCTACAGAAATAAAGAGCTTGAATGATTACATGAAACAGATTTATGGAATTCTAGATGCCCCTACTTCTGTCTTAAATACAGGAAAATCTAACTTAATGAGTTCTGACAGCGTTCACAAGTTTGACAGGAAGCAGACTAGAAATTTCTATTTTCCATTAAGCATATAAGGATCGTGTCACAGTTTTCTTCCGTGTTAAATGTTATCAGTAACCTCCATTATGAGCAGCTTGCTGCCACTTTGGGTTAACACCAAAATGGCTATGAGAAATAGTCACAACTCTATCATTATATGCTTTTAATTCTTTTGTAATAGTCAAATAACCAGCCAGTATTAAATACATTATACAGAGGTGCTGCTCATTGTGTAAACTTGCAGGAGCCCTGAGCAGGGTTGGGCACAAAGCCAAGCATCAGCTGAGACCCTAAAAGCTCTGTCCACATTTCAGCTGAGATAATTGTTGAGCAACATCAGATTCCTTCTTATCTATGATAAAACTGCTTATTACATCATGATTTTTTTTTTTTTGTGAGCATTAAATGAATTTGGTTTGATGTCGCAAATTCTTTGGGATAATGTAAATCACTTCGAAACAAGCACAAACAAACAAGAGGAGCCTAAGTATTTCAGATTGATCCCTTTCTGCATTGTTCCAGTTTTATACACTTGTGGTTGGGCGTTCACGAGCCTGCAGTGAATTGTTGTTCAAAGATGAGGAGGTCTGTTCCTTTTCTCGTGCTGGGTATTTGCAGAGCCTATATGTTAAAAGATAAAGGGAGACGTACTACTTTACCACACCAACATTTACCTCTCATTATAGAAATTATCCAGTCATTAATTATTATGGGAAGAGCACTTTTATGGTGAGGTTACTGGAAACAGTAATTGGGTCATGCTTCATGTCATAAACTTAGTAAGTTGTAAATGAGTAATTATATATATTAACATTTAAAAGAATCATTACTACTTAGCAATAACAGAAGAGGTGCAGGACAGGTTCAGTGAACTGATGGAGAAGTGGGAAGAATTGATACTTGAGGCAAAGGCCACCTATCCCAGCCAGCCACTAATCCCCAGGAAGTTACTCTGGGCCAAGATTATTAATATAATTAACATATTTTAAAGGACATGAGAATCGTTTTCACTTTTCAGTGTAAGTGGATCTCTCATCTTGACCATGTTGAATGGCTCCATGCTGTTACATAAAAACACTGTCAATTTTCCTCATTTTTAAGTTTATGTACTATTGGATAGAACGGGCTGAACACTAGCTGAGGTTACAGGCATCTGCATGCTCCATTCAAAGACTTTCACCATTTTAGAAAGGCAAAATATATGTTTGCTTAAAGGTGGCAGAGCATTTGAGTAAGAATCAATAACCAGTCTTTATCCAGAGAGTATTTGTGGTGCTCCGTAGATTAGTTCTGTGCTAAACATCTGGAGAATGGGGATCGATAAAGGCAGAAAGAGAAATCTAACAAATATCAGTCATTACTTAAATTAGCAAAGACAGTTACAGAGCATTATGCGATCCTTAGAATAGGAAATAGAGAGTAAATAACCACATAGGATGAAAGCAGGGAAAAATACAGTTTTAGTGAACACAAGTTACCTATGTCAAAGCCCTGTTGAAGTCAAGGGCAGTTTCGAGGAGAGTATTGCATGAATAGGGCTTTATGGCAAATATCATCATCCCTGTTGATCACTTTTCTCTTCGAAAGGACCTGGCAAATGCTGATGGGATAATGCAAAGGTTAAAGCTATGAGGAGGTCTAGGCACTTTTTAAAAGGAAAAGCTACAACTAAAAGAGGGAATGGAATGAGTATATAAAATAACAAAAGATGTCATAAAAAAATAGATGCTTAAACCTGGTCTGGCCTTTAGGTTACCACAAAGACAAGAAATACCTGCACTGAAAGGCAATAGACATAAATTAGCACAAATACTCCATTTTTTTGCCATTCACAATTAATTAACCTGTGTGGTTCATTGCCACAGGATACCCCTGAAGGAAGTAGGCTAGTAATTCTTGAAAAGAGCATCATATGTGGCTCGATTTATGTGATAAGAACTACAAATGCTTGTGCTTTGAGGTATCCAGCCAGGGACAGCTGGGTCTCGGGGTGAAGTTCTTTTGTGGCCCCACAGAGAAGGGAGCAGAAGAGCTACGGTCGAAGGGCAGCTGTTACAAGAGAAGAGCTGCTGTTCTGCAATGGCATCACGGCTTTTGTCTCTGGCTTTACAAATCCAGAGGACAGGATTTGGTATTTACTGGGAAATGTTGTATTAAAATGTCAGCACGCGTGTCACGCCTTCTTAGTGCCTGTGATTCATATTCCTATAAATCACTAAAAAGGCAGGAATATTCTTAGGTCTTTATTTATCTCTGGCAGCTGAACAACTGAACGGCACTGAGGATTTTGCGCTGAAATCAAGTTAGCGATGTATCAGAAGTTAAATTGAGTTTGTCTATTTTAATCCAAAAGCAAAAAGGGTTGTTTTTTTTTTTAAAAACAGGTTGTAGGTTAATGGTTAAAAAGAAGATGAGACCTTGGTTATTCTAAATTATACTCTCAGCTCTGAGTCAGAACTCCTGTGTGAATTCAGACAAGTGATTTAACTGCTATGCATCTAAACCTCCCTGCAAACTGGGTCTGCCTAATGATGCTGCTAGATCGTTAAGAGCATTCTGTGTTCCAGACGTGAAAAAATGTTATGTAAAAGAAAGGTGTTATTACTGAGCTTTGTTCTGAAGTGCCTGCAAGTGAGTCTGATTTCTCTCACTGTCACCCCACACCAAATAAATGTGATTATATGGTGACATCATAGCTAGGGTTGTTTATTATGCTCCTAGAGAGTTGCCACCTGGTATCCCAGATACAGTTTGGCATACTTGTGGTGGGAATTATGGGACTGTTCCCTGAAGCTCTCCATTTGCTGGTTTGGTTTTTTTCCCATCTCTTTCTCTTGACCTCTCTCTGGTCATTTACAAACAGTTCTCAAGGATCACTGTGCCAGTCACAAGGTGCTGTTTTCACATTGCGTGTAGCAGCCCCACGGATATCTTCCTTATGATGCTGCCCCTTAAGAGTGAGTGATTTTTCAGTCAGTGCTGATGATGAACATCGGTTCACCATGCACAGGCATTCTGCAGCATGTCTGCTCCCAATTACAGGAAAGAAAACAGAAAGAAAGGGAATTGAAATAATAATCCTCTGTGTTACCTGGCAGGTTTGATTATGCCTTGCTGCCATGCCTTTTGAATCCACGCAGGTTCTATTTCTTCTTGGAGAGATACCTTTGCCTGTCTCCTCGCAGGTGTTGGATGATGCTGCAGGGTGCATTTGGGCAACCAAGAGGAGACTCACAAGGACTGGGAGCCAATTTTCTATGTGCCCAGGCTTGCTGCAGGGTAAAGGACAAGATGAAGGTTGCATGCAAGAGATACTCAGAATAAATGCTTCCAGCAGGAACAGATTGTGTAGAAAGTACAAGCACAGGGACACTTCAGGCAGTGTGCGTGGTGACCTTATGCTTGCAACAGCAGATCACTGGCCTATTCTCTATAAGCAATGCCACCTCCTTTTGTCCTGGATCAGGCCTAGGAAAGATTTTTTTTTTTTTTAAATTATTTTTTTTCCCCTCAATAGATGAAAGAAATAACAAACATGTACAGAAAAACACCTAGATACAAGAAATGCTTCCTACTTCTGTTGAAAATTATGATCCAAGGAGTAGTGTTTTATTATCTCCAGGTTACTCTCCTCATGTCTGTAAAGATAAACAAACAACGTTCTTGAGAATCAGTGAAGTTACTGGGAATTGTAGGTGTCCTACTCCAATTTGTGCTGGAAATGCCAGATGTAAGCACCAGTTCCAAAATTTTGGTTCTAGTATCTCGTGCAAGCTCCATGGCTCGTGCCATGGGACCGTGTATTTTCCTTCTATCACAACAGGCTCATAACATGGGAACCCCAGCACAACCTCCTCATTCTGCACAGTTCAACCTCAGCCTGAACAGTGCTGCTACTGGGGGAAAATGGTTCAGATTCTCATAAATCATGTGCTCTGATGCTGAGAGAGCTGGAAGCGTTGTCAGTGGTAGGACGTGGATAGCAGAATAGATTCCCTCATCTGTTTCATGCAGTTGATAAACAATAATGCCCTTCAGCTTCTCCCCAGCTGGCCTAGGTTCAGATGACCAGCACAGTAATGAAAGTCTCCATAGCCCATTAGCAGCTCTTGGGCCATCCATAGTTCATTGGAGAAATGTCTGCTGTGAGGTGAGATGGATGGCTTCCTCTGTAATGAAAACAGAGTGAGAAGTAAGACTACACGAGGAAGACCTGCTTCTATTTCATCCCTATGCAGGTGGAATGATACTTGGAAGGGGTGGGGGAGAGTTTTGTTAAATATCTGGTACCTTTGTTGCACGTAACAAAGGAAAGACAAAGGGTAACACATTCATAATTCTAGCACCAGTTTTGACATAATAGGACAAAATGGTGCCTGAGGATTCCTGTGTATCAAGCAGATGGGCCATCCATTATTTTCCTTCGGGTCAGGGGTCACCCTAAAACGAGAGTCAGCAATCATTTTGCAAGGGTATAACAAAACCTTTTCTTTTTTTTTTTCCCCCTGCTTCTTAATCCCAGAAAGCACTACTGTCCTCTACTTTTGTCCACATACATTATCATTTTTGTCTATTATCTGTGTCCCCAGAGACCTAATAGTCTTTTCTTCAGCACGGCTTGATCTGGAGCAGCTGTAAGCTTTGCTGCAGGCAGTGTCTGACAACTGCTTGCCTCTTGGTCAGTGTCGGTTCCCTGGGGGAGGGCAGGCATTCACTTCATTATTACAAGCGTGGAGAAGAAATAAAATATAAAAAAAAAAAAAAAAAATCCTATATTCATTTAGATCTAGAATAAATACGTAATATTTGGAACAAAGGACCCATGTTCCAGGCCAGCTGGCAGTGCTTTTGCCATTGCCATTCTTCAAGGCCAGCTCCTGCTTAACGCACGCATTAGGGTCATTTATTTACAAATAATGGAGTGTGCTGCAGAAGCCCTTTTTGACTCCGTCAGTCTAAATTTCACCTTCCAGCATCTCTCATTGATCCTCAGGCGCTAAGAGCTTGCGTGAAACAGCACTTTTGTAAAAATGAAGATTGTTCCGTTACAGTGCTCGGGAGCAGAGAGCAATAGCAAAGAACAAGGCCGGTGTTTCTTCAAAGAAACAAGCCCGAGACTTTTTTTTTTTCCTGTCATATAACATCATGCTCTTAGTCAGGTGTAAGGTGAGAGTGAATTTTGTCTATAAATTACGTTCTCCATTACTGGAGTAAAAGTGGATGTCGATAAAAGGCTTTATTGTTAGCCTATTAAAGGGCATCCTTGTACTTTACATGATTACCCAAGGTAAGAAGGTGCCCTTCAAACCTGCTCACGTGCTTTTGCTGCAGTTGTACAGTGGCTGTTTATGTTCCTTTCTATCTGAGACACACCAGAAATGGACTCTCAGCCAGATGGCTCCTCTTTGTTTCAAGAAGGAGCTAACCCTAAAAAGGTGCAGCATTGCATGGGTTTAGGTTGAAATCTTGGCTCTGGGGGTGTTAACAGACATGACCATTTGCTTCAACACGACAAGAATCTCGTTGATAATATAGAGCTGCTCTTTAAATTAGATTGTAGTGATAGGACGAGGAGTAATGGCTTCAAACTAGAAGAGATTCAGATGAGCAATTTGGAATAAATTCTTCACTGTGAGGTTGGTGCATCACTGAAACACGTTGCCCAGGGTGAATGCTCCATCACTGGATGTGTTCAAATCCAGGTTGGATGAGGTTTTGAGCAACCTGGTCTGGTGGGAAGCATCCCTGCCTCTGGCAGGGGGGTTGGAACCAGGTGATCTTTAAGGTACCTTCCAACCCAAACAATTCTGTGGTTGTCTTCTTAGTGGATTCCAAGGTGAGTGAACATGTGGAGGTTCCTTGCTCTAAAGACCATGCAGAAAGGTTAACCAAGTTTAAAGTGAAATGCCTTTGAAGGCTGAAGTCAAACATCTGTATGTTCTTCGATACCAACATCCAAAAATTTAGGCTTATGTTTGTCTGAAGTAATGGTAGCAACTAAAAGCTAAGCATGAATTCTGAGTTACCATGTCCAGAAGGTGATTTATCCTTGCATCCTTATCTTAGATGGTGGGATTATCCTTGTCCTTGCCTGGAGGTAGAGAAGAGGATGGGAGTGTGGAGAGAACAAGAAAGCATCTTGAAGTTCCTTGTCTGGAACCTTCAGCATCTTTCCTTTTCCTAACTATCTTCCATACCACATGTTGGACTTGAATGGAAACTTTTACTCGGAGCAGTAGAAATTTTTCCTTGAGTTTGGAGTAGTTCAATAAAGGGGGGTTTTTAATGATCTGAAAAGAGAAAAATGTTTTCTGTCATAGCATGGGTCATAACTGTCATGATGTTAGTAAAAGCTACTCAAACTTTCTATCGTTTGGCCAACGTTGACTAGTTCTATTGATAACAATAGAAATATTGGTAGCATTTTACTGGAGTTACCTTTAAAAATGGCTACTGATTGAGAGCTTTCTCAGAACTGCAACTACAGTTGTCAGAAATGAAACTTATTTTGGAGTTTATCTCATGTTATATTATTGTCAACTTTCACGGCCTTGGACTGATTCCAAGTGAGAAACAAGAAGACTATTTCTTCTAGAGGACACGATTTCACACTGACCGCCAATGAACACGGCTATTATCAAGACATAATCAAATTTCCCATGTAAAAATTTGAAACATGTCTCACCTTTAAGTATTTCTGAAGAAAGAAATTCCAACCACCCTTCAGAGGTGGGTGACCCCTAAATGCATGCTCTGCATTTACAGAGGTGATCAAGATGTTGAAGTACAGCTTCACGGCGTGACTACTAGAAGTCCCCTAAACTATACAAGTCTCCATCCTGTTTCTCACTACTTTTGAAGTCATGCTGCCTCAGTACGTAAATCAACTTTGTGATCCTATTTTGTGGCTTCCAAGAATTGATTTTTCCGCTACTCAGGGGCTTTTAACTTATTTTTATTTGTTTATTTATGATGACAAATTCTGTAGGTTCTGTTGGATCTAGTATGGCATGTCCTCCAACAACAGATGTATCAATTACTTTCAAGTTTTTCCCCCTCAAAGACAAGTTCCAAACCTTTTTGAAGACATTTTGCAGGCAAAGACTTCAAGCTGTAAGGTGAGGATAAGTGTTTGGGAGGGATTGAAACCAGGATTGCCAGCTGTTTTCCCTCAATGCACATACTTCACTTTAATTACTGTTAATAGGAGCTGGTCGTGCCGTCTGAGGAAGTCAGAATTAGTTGCTGTTCATTCAGCAGAGCTGAAGATGTTTGTGACTAAATAGAACCCTGCCATTCTGTATGCTGAGCACACAGCACTAATTGGACAGCCACCTTGACTATATTGAAAGGGCATAGAGGGGGGGGTAATTTTGTCTTTCTTTTGTACAGTCCACATGAAGGTCAAGATTTGCAGCTGCTTCAATCTGGGAAACACAAGAGTGGCTTCCTTCCCTCTTCTTGCTTCTTGCTTCATTTCCCCCTCACCTTCCACTTTCAACAGCAAGACAGGGGAAAAAAAGCCCAACCAAAACAAACCAAAAAAACCAAAACAAACCAAAAAAACCAAAACAAACCAAAAAAACAACAAAAGGGAAGGAAAGTTGGAAAGGAAATCCTTCAGTGGGCTTCACCTCTGTGCATTAAATCCTTGGGGAACATAAAGCTCATCCAAAATTTCTGCAGTCTTGAAGATAGGTGGCCTTATACATATATATATATATATGGCCCATATATATATATATATGGGTGCTGGTTTCTGCCAACTTTCTTTTGAAGTTTGGGCACATACATAACCGAGGAGCAGCCGGAGCATGTATCAGCAGAGCTATAGTGGCTGTTGGGGTGGGGGCTGCTGTAGCAACAGGCTGTCAACTGGTATGTTGTTCTAAGTCAGTCACATGTCTAGCTCCTCATTCAAATCAATATTTAAATCTTGTTTGGATTTTTGTTTCAATCTCACCTTAGCTTTTTTAATCTTATTTTATGTTGTATATCAACTTTAGTCTGTGTCTAGAAAACCAAATCATAAACCGAACAAGGGGTGCTTAGAGAAACCTTAGCTCTGGTTTAACTAAACTGTTGTAGTCTAGCCTGAAATTAAATCAGTCAGTTTGCAGAAAGAGATAAGATCTGAGACAATATCTGTGTTTCCCTTGGAAACATGGGCTCACTCTGTTAAGATGTGACTATGGAGAACACCACATTATTTCCTTCTCCCAGCCTAATATAATATTGCCAATATGGCATAGGAGTTCTCCAGAATAATGCATGTATAATGCATTTACCAGATTTGCGCTTTTTTTTGCAGATATTTGTTTATTCTTGCCTTTTTCTTAGCTTTTCCCTCAGCCTCCTTCTCTCTTCATTTTTATGGAAGAAAAGCTTTGCTGACAGCAGTCCTATTTCTCTTTGATATAAGCTTACATATTGTTAATGTCCTGACTGAATTCCTAATGAAAAAGTAACAAAAAAAATCTTGCTAATAAACCAGAAGAAACCATTACTGACAGAAAGGTAATAATGTTATAGCTGGCTCCTCTGTAAACTCCTACATGAAATACACTATTAATCTTATTGGTCTTATTTTGTTTCCCTTCAGAGTGATTAAACTGCAGAATTTAGGCTATGGCATCTGGAAAAGAAACAAGTATGCAGTGTGCCTGCAGTTTTGACATCCACGTACCCTCCCCAGAGCTGGCATCTGCTACAAGAAATGTGGTGGGGAAAAGGGCAAAGGTAGGTGGTGAAATGTCATTATTCTGTAACCATTTTTGCAGTACCTGACCAGATTCTTGAAGATGCTGGTGACTTTTTGGAGAAATATTGTATTTCAGAAAAGGCATTACATATGATGTTTGGCCAGCTCTGCTTGCCCTTAGTGAAATAATTGCCAAGGTCCAGATGACCGTGGGCATCAGGGGTCTGTCCCTAACTCTGAATCATATTAAAACACATAGGAGACCCTTCCCCTCTCCTATGGCTTGGTTTTCATGGGAAGGGGTGCCCAGCACACAGTCTAGAAGGAACTGGAGTTGTAAACTCCATCCAGAACTCACTTTGAAGAGGCCAGAATCACCATGTGTTCCCACCACTCCACCTAGATGCAAACTTTTCATTCATCTAGAAAGTCAGAATCCCCATTACTCTATGATTTTGGGGTTTTTCCTCTTGTTCTAGAATGTTTTAAACTAGAAATGCTCACACATATAATCATACTTACGGTGCCATATTGCTTAAGGTCACTTATGTTAGAAAGGACTTGCAAGTATTGAGTAACACTTGAAAGATGTAGATTCTGAAGCTGAGCTGAAGAGGGGACCAATCAGCAGACAGGCCTTACCTGTCCTCAGAGTTCATACTCTCACTTTTCTCACAAAGCCAAGACATTTCTGCCTGTGCTACTGCCACCAGCTGCCAATCCCCTGAGCTGCTGCCGGGTAATCCACCTGCTCCACGCTCCTCCTCACCAGCTAGATGTACAAACCACCGCTGGGAAAATGATGCTTTCATGCTACAGAAACCAGCAAACCAGAAGGAAAGCAAAGCACAGCTGCTGCCTTGAGGAGCCCCAGCCTGAACTCCAGGCTGAGCACTCGCCTTAGCCACAGGCTGCAGAGCAAAGCAGAAGCAACAAAAGTGAATTGCTCAAGGGAGAGCAAAAGTTTGAGCATGAGGCAAATGAAGCATGAAAAAATGAGGCAGTGAACCAAACAATTATTCACTGCTACAAGAAAATCCATTAAAGAAAAACAAAGCCATTTACAATAGCGCAGCGGAGGGAGGTAGAGATGAAAGCGTGGAAAACAATCCCCCCTGAAAAGCTATCTTGAAATTCTCGGACTGAGGAAGAAAAGTAGAAGGGGAACAGAGCGGGGGAAAATGGGGTGGGGGGAGGAAAAATATCAAAATGCAAATTAGCAGGCTTCATTAGTGGCCTCATTCCAAAACATGGAAGGAAAAGACTAAACAAGAGCTATTGCCTTTCTGGGCATGGTGCCACCTCCTCACACGTGAGGAGAGAATCTCAGATGACTGAGATGGGACACCAGAAGATCATGGAAATGGTAAAGTGAATGGGGAAAAAGGGAAGGTTTTTTTCCCTCCAATCATATTCAAGGTACTGTGCATTCATCACCAGGGTGTAGCTCTGTGGCTGGGTTCTCTAACAGTAAATACAGCTGAGGTGTGTGTTTGCTGTGGGAGTCTGAGCAAAAATGTGCACGTGTGAATTACACCACATGGCTTATTCTGCAACGAAGCAGCAGCACCACTGAAGACAGCTATGGGCACATCCAGTTTTCCAGAACTGTCTCCTGTTGAGCCCCGTTATTGACAGATTAAGTCATCTAGACATTTTTTTTCCCCCACAATACTCACACAGGAGATGTTTGGGGCAACCCAGTCACCATTCCATATACCAGGTACAAACCCCACTTCCCAGTGTGACATAGTAATACCCAAATCATGTACGTAACACATTTGGCGATGTCATATTGTGCAGAAAAAGAAGGCTAAAGGAAACAAACTGGCTCTGATCCTTGGATATATAGTGTTGCCAGTCCAGAATACACAGGACATCCAGTATCTATTGTATGTAAGCATGAGATTGTTTCAAATGTCAGGGGGGTCTACGCTTTGTGCCTATGATCCTGAATCTTTCTGATTTCTGAACACATTTATTCATCATCTGAAACTTTTCTGTCTGATTAGGAGCAAGGGAGTGTTTTCTGTATGGCCTAAATGGTGGCTAAAGCACAACCATGTGGATCCTGGAGTGTGAGACCTGCAAAAAAATGGTGAGAGTCAACAACATATAGGCTACTGTATAGGGAACTTTGGGTAACAGCAGAGATTACTACTGCTTGCAGCTTGCTAGATCTGAAAAGTGAAAGGGCAGGCTTTAAATGTAACATGGGAGGTTTAGAGGTGATTTGGGTTCATTTTCCTGAAGAAAAATTCTGTTTTCTAAAGTTTGGGGTAGACCAGTTTGTAGAAATGGCATCAGACTAGGCTGTTTGCATGGGTTAAATACTGATAGTTGCTATGAGTGCTAGCCTAAGATTAACACATGTGAAAGCAACGTCTATACTCAGAGCCAGCTACCAGTTAAAAAATCATTTACAATTTTATTTGAACATAGGAATTTGCCTTCTCCCTACTAGCAGAGGCAACATAACTTATCTAAAACATAATCAAACCCAACTAAAGAAGCAGATCAAAGCAATCTGAAAGGCATGAAGCACTCGGACACTTAAACATCTTTTCAAAAATAGAGATTTGAACTTCTGCCATTTCTCATTTGCTACTACTCGGATTCATCCTCCTTTTTTTCTTCTCTTTGGATGTCACACATGCTGCTTCTGTTCAGAATGTTTCTTCTGCAAACCCCATCAGCCTCTTTCTCTGATACACTGCCAGCAGAGCATTTACATATTCCTCTTTTTCACGTCAGGAAACATGGTCAGTGTTGCTGGCCACAGGCAATTTCTGTAGCAGAACACTGTTTTTAGGATTCATTGTCACATTTGGCCCCAGATTCCTGACACAGTTTACTGAAGCATTCCTGGAGCAGACGAGAGCACAAAAACTGCCGTGGTGGATGAGGCATGGTCCATCTAGCACAGCATCCTGTTTCCAACAGGGAATAGCCCAGCTGCTTCCAAGGAAGTGTCTGTGTGGACTATATCTTCGGAGGACTCTGCAGGGAGCCTTTGACTAGTTGCATGTGTCCTCATCCTGAAGCACAAGGTGGTCTTAAAATCTGATGCAAGAGGCTTCAGTGACTCGTTCTTTTTTTTTGTGATGTTAATTTAAATATTTCTTAGAATCATGAAGATATGAAAAAGCTGAGAAAAAATTCAAAGCTGGTTCTGGAGGCCAAGTGTGTGTCATCTGCCAGCACACCCTACAGGTGTCCCCACTGAGCTCTCTGATCCTCCAGCAGTCCTGTGAAAAATAAGTCTGCTTTGTCCTTTCTCTAACTACAGTAGAAGTACAAAAAAAAGTAGACTACCAGTGTCAGGAACGTGGGGTTTTGGAGTAGCTACTGATGAAATCGCTTTTCTTGTAGACTGTAGAAAGTGGATAAAATTTATCAAGGTTGGAAATAGTAGGGGCTGCCAAACAGGCTTCAGCCTCTTCAGCCCAGACTGAGCAAAGCTGCTGGGTCCAAGCTGCTGATGCTGCTCTTAGCAGGGATGCCCCATGCATTTGAGTTGATCTCTAACACTCAAGCCTGCTAATTTTAGTCATAGATCCTTCTTTTTTACTAATTCTTTTCAATACTATTCATTTTGTAGGAAAAAAAAAAGAGTGCATTCACCTTGTCTTGTTTCCAAAACTACTTGAGGATACAGGTCATGAAGGATGATAAAACATCAAGTTATCTACTGCATATTCTTCCTTTCCAGATTCCCTGTATTAGAAAAAAAGATGTTGACACCCTGATAATTATATCTGGCTTTCATGTGTCAACACTTAGCTATGTCCTACAGCTAACAGTAATTTCTAGAACCTGGCTCACCAGGAGAGCATGAACAGGTACACATAGTCAAGGTTTTAATCACTCTTATATTTGCACACAAGGATTCTCTTTATTATATCTAGAGGCTCTTACCTGGAGACACTTCCTAACACCTATAGAGAAAGGTATTGACACAAGATACAATGTTTACTCAACACATTTAGATGCAAAAATTAACTTATGTAAATGATAATTGATCATGGAATATTGCTTGGGTTTCCAACTATAGTAAGAAGGCACAAGTCAAACCATTTGTTATTTTTAAGGTCAAAATCAATTCACTTGGCTGAAGTCCAATGTGTATCTGCTTTATTATTGATTTCTTTTAAGACATAACCCCACAGAATATTTAGGAACTAGGTTCAATATTTATTTCAATAGTATTTCAACAGCTGATTTCTATTGAACTGGCTGAATGATGTTATGTTTTCTCATATGTCCTGAGAGACGGTGCATTATGAGTATCACCTTGATTTCTAAAGCTAAAAGGAGCTGCATATTATGTGCCACACAAAAAAAAAGGAGCCTGTGAGACTAATTATTTGTATACAGCCTATTCAAAAACTGGTAGTTTTGAATACAGCATGGAAATTATGACACAAGACACCCCAGTGTATATTCATGAATTACAAGGTTATGCAGAATTCCCTGTGCTGAACATCTGGCCTCATAAAACCAACATCTGCTCGAAGAGGAGCTCCAGGACCTGCAGCAGAAGGAACCCAAACAGTGAGCTGTTTGAGGCTGACAGAACACAACTTGCTCTGCCCTCCTCTGAGCAGGCCAGAGAAGAGACATTTCTCATTGGGAAACCAAGTAAGTGAGAGCATGGTTCAGACACAGCACTGACCTCACTATTTCAGCACGCTGCTGAGGGCTCTGCCTGCTCTTGGCTGCACAGATCTGTCCTCATGTGTGACTAGAGAGCATCACAAGTTGCTTGGCTTCCAGCTAAATCTTTGCTTGATAATGGATGCTAGCAGACCTGCATGTCCTTATTACCACCTCCTAAATCCAGAGCTGAGCATGGAGGTGGCCATGCCGTGTTGCATCAGCACTTCCAGCAAACGAAGTGTGAAGGAGGAGACTGTGGGAAGGGCAGAGTTATTGTATGGATCAGCAAAGCACAAGTTTCACTGAGCTGGGAGGGACTGCAGAGATGTGCTAGAGATTGAAGAAGCATGAGTGTAGGGTGCTTGGGAACTGTCTTTTCTTTCCCACATAACCTTGCTCTAATTCTCTCCTGCTTCTTGAAAAGAAATCATAGAATCATGGAATCATAGAATGGTTTGGGCTGGAATGGACCTTAAAGATCATCTAGTTCCAACCTCCCTGCAATGAGCAGGGACATCTGCAACTAGACCAGGTTGCTCAGAGCCCCATTCAACCTCATATTGAACACCTTCAGGGATGGAGCATCCACGGCTTCTCTGGGCACCACTCTCAGAGTGAAGACCTTCCTCACATCTAATCCAAATTTACCCTCCTTCAGTATCAAGCCATTACTGCTTGTTCTAGTGCTACATGCCCTTGTAAAAAAAGTCCTTCTCCCATTTTCTTGTAGGCCTCCTTTAAGCGCTGAAATGCTGCAACAAGGTCTCCCCAGAGCCTTCTCTTCTCCAAGCTATTTTCCTAATAGCTGAGAGAAAACTATTTATCTGTAAGGGTGATCACATGTTAGAGCAAAGTCGATTAAACCAAGGTATGGAAAAAAACCCAAACCAAAACAAATTGAAACAAATTAAAGTGGGTTTGAACTGCAACAGAAACTCATATCTAAAACCACTTCCCACAATGAGGGACTAAGTAACCCCCAGAAACTTCATCCAGTCACTAGAAAGCAAAGCAGAAGTATGAAAAGCAGGAGCTAAAGATGGCCAGCTCATTCCTTAACAGGATAAAAATCAACATCTCCCATTATCAAGGCAAGAAAGATGAATTTGTGGCACTAGCTGTAGCTTAAAAAAGCATATTAAAAAAAAACCCTAGCGCCAGAAATGCTGGAGGATAGATACAAACACAGGCGTCTCAAAAACCTTCTGAATCTGTGGAAAATGATAGAAACATAAGGGCCAATGTCTGAGTTCCTGCAGCCTCAGGCGAGGATGTAAAAGGGAATTTCCTTCTGTTGTCTCCTTGAGAAAGGCTGGGGGTGAACAACACTGACTGTTCTTTGTTCTCTCTTCAGTAAATTAAGCATGTGCAGGTCTGGCTTATTTTATCTGATTTCAGCTTCTGCTGTAGCTGATGGTATTTGTTGTGCCTGAGGAGGTATTTCCCATTTTATAAACAACAGTCTGATAAAACCCTCTGAGTTCAGCCCTGTATTAAGGACTGCTTGGTGGCAGGGGTGATGTGTTAGCCGGGGTTGGAGGGCAGCTGGCCAGTCCATCCCTTCTGCAGCGGGTGTCACCGTGAGCCTGAACTCACACTTGCTTTCCTTAGAGGACCAGAGAGCTGAAAGTCATCTGCACTTGGGTTTGTCATTTGAAACAAAGCCAAAACTGAGGCTGCAGAATCTAATCTTTCAAACATGACCTTAATCCACTCCTGTAGTTCAAAGGCTTTAAAATTAAAGCTCTCCATTTAGATCACCTTTACTCCAAAGTAATTTTCATTCTACTCTGGGGTAGAATGCTGCTTTTAATAATTCAGCCTGGCCAGTCACCCTACAAAAAAAGACAGTCACACCTTTCATCCCTGCTGCTGCCTTTCTTAGCAAAAACCTGCTACTAAAAATTCCAATAGGCTCTTGAGCCTGGATTTTTTAAAGATAATTCGCTATCTAGCTAGCCATCATTCCAGTGCCATTCTGGTACTTAAACTGTCTTTTAGGAGCTGTAGTATTGCTTCCGTTGAACCTTGTGGTGTTTAGCTTTTTAATTTTTATCCTAAATATCCTGAAAGCTGCTATTTTTATTCTGAAAGTGCCTATCTTAAAAAAGAAAAATCTAAACAATAAAATCCATTAGAGCCTTTGCTTGCAAACCCTTCAGAGCTGCTAGAACAGCACACCCAGGGCCATAAACTGAGCTGAAAGGCAGAGCTGGAAAGCAAAATTCTCAATCCAGTCATTCATTGGAATTAACTAGTTCACCAAAATCAACCTGCATTATTTTAACCAAACTCTGACAGGCTGTGAAGGGCAGGCAGGCCAGACAGAGAGTGCTTGCCAGGGTTTTTTTCACAGATGTCTAGCCACTCAGAGCAGCCCAAGTTCAAAGCATAGACCTTGGGAGGCTGTGACACCAGGGGCCTGGATGCCTTCACCAAGGATGCTATGATGTCTGGGTCTCTGCATCTGCAGACATCCTCTATCCTAATCCTAGACCTGGGATGTCCAGAGGCCCGGCAGTTCTGTGTTGAACACCTCCTGTCTCCTGACAGGTTGACAGAAGAAAGATGGGGTATCCAAGGATGCCTTTTGTACTCCCGTGGTGCTCCTGGTGGGACACTGGCATGGCAGGTGTGATGCAGATGACAGTCAGGAGAGTCTGGGGTGCCTGGCTCCATTTCACTCATACAGATGAGGTGGTTGAGATCCCAGAGAACAAGTATTTTGGAAACCACAGTTTCCTGTCTTTCCAAAAGGAAATGCCTTGGGATTGCTAGTCTGAGAACCAGTTTCAATTTTCAAGTTTTATTCTACTTCCAAGTGATAAAACTGCCTTCCAGTCACCTTCACTGTTGACTTTTTTGAAGTTCATCCTTCAGCTCTGCTTGATATCATAATACCATTAGTGCTAATGAGCTCTCCAGCAACCATTGCATCACTGCTCCCTTACCTACCTACTTGGAGAGGAATAAAGGACTGAAGATGCTGTGGCTATTAACTTGGAGCCCTGCATTCATTTACGTTTTTACTTTAACTATCTCTGTTCACTGTAAATTCCCTTCACACTCTGTGGTGTCAAGAACACATTATCAGTTCTCCACTGATCTCAGTTTCTCAGGTGCCTGTCACTGCATGTGTCATAAAATCAGCATCTGCGTATACATGTGGCCAGGCTTAGCAGCTGCTTTTACAGGATAAGCTGTGATATATGATATATATTCTGTATCTGAAATCGGATTTAGCCCCAAATCTATCAAATGTTTTATTTTAAAGAAAGGCTACGGTGCCATTTGTAGCAAACATATTTCTTTATTAACAGTTTCACAGCATGCTCCCCGGCTCCAAATTTTCTGGATCTGGGATTACAATTCATTCATGCCCTCGAAGAGAAGCACTCATTCATTTTGTGTGATGCCTGCTCTATATAATAGCATGTTACCACCCCAGGCTGCTACTGCCTGCAGCTCTCCAGCTGTCAGGGAAAAGGAGCTGCCCTGGCAGGGAAGTCCATCCTGGACCAGCCATCCTGGAGTCTTGCATTAGTGTCAGACTTCACACAAAACTCTCCCGAACTTCCAGATCTCTTCTCAGATCTGAAGATGAATGGTCGAATGGTAATGTTTGTCCTCTGGCAAGGATCCTGGTGGAAGTCAGGGGAGTGCCCCCTCCACATAAACGCTCTCCGTAGTCATTGTCTCGGCTGGTGCTGGACAGAATGGCTGCAAAGAAGAATTAGAACCCCCAAAACTCCTAACCTAAGTGGAAAGCAAAAGGCAAGCTATCCATAAACCCAGCAGATGGTAAGAGGGAGATACTAATGATCAGTGTCACCAGCAGCAGTGGCAGCTCAGCAGCCCCCGCAGCGTTATTGAGTGCTTGTTGTGGAGAGGTCAGTGTGATGGTGAGCCCCCCCCAAAAGGAACCCTCAGCTCCCAACCTCCTACAGCTGAGCCCTGACTACAGACCCCACAAAATAGGGCTTGCAATATTTTCTTCCTTTCCCTTTGACCTCCCCAGCTACCCAGGCATCAGCGACTGCCAGTCCAGGGTTTCTGTAACCTCTGGCAGGATTCAGCAGCGTGTGCCCCTAAACCCTCGTCTGGCAAGTGAGGGAGTCAAAGGTGCAGAGGTTTTGGGATGAGAGTGTAATAGTCATTGCAACCATCGATAACAGAAAAATCAATACATCGAAATGGGGAAAGGAAAACGTGAAGAAAGAGGAATAATTCCTCTACATGCACAGGAGAGCAGGACTGAAGGAGAAAGCCTGAAAGAATTAGTAGCTGGAATTCTGTCAAGATTGTCCCCCTAGGCTTTTTCTGGGTCTTTCTCTCTACAGCTCTTAAAACAGCATCGACAAAGGGAAGTGCAAAATACTTAAAGACATATTTTGTGATCTACAGTCTTCCTTTCTTATCTTCTCAAGCTACGCAGGAAAAGTCAACTGTGCTATCTTAATAGGATTCAGACTATAGATTCCAAGTCATCTGTTCTTCCTCTAACTCGCAGTGAATGGTGAGTTCCTGACAATGCTGTAGGTGGGGTTTTCACAAGTCCTCAGCGTTGGCCTAATTCTTCTCTTGTTCACTTCATTGGAAAGATCTGTGCTAAAAATAAGAAGTTGTATCAGGGACCAATACGAGGACCGGTGAGAGGGGTAGGTGACCCTGTCTCTGCTTCAGTCTCTTTCCCTAACAGGTCTGTCACACATCCTGACACAGCATGCAGAGCTAAACCTGACCTTTGGGGAATGGCTAACCCCAGACCTCGCAGCAGCTGTGCTGGCACAGGTAACTCCATTGCATTTTCTATGTATGTTTTAAGCAAGATATTTCAGAAAAATTGAGCAAGTACGTCCGAGTGCTTCAGGAGAAGACGGTGTCCTGGTTTAAGTTAGAACAGAACGACTTCTATTCAGTAATTTTACTTCTCAGCTAAGTCTGTTCTGAGTAACTGCACTTTCTGAAGTTCCTGGCAGATTTTCACAGATGGTCTCTGCTTCTAGAAGTGATGATGTTCCATGTTTAGAGTCACTACCAAGGATTGTTGTGTGCAGAAAGGCTCTTGCTTATACTTGCTCCTATAGAAACCAAAGTTGCTCATGTGTCACATTGGAGAGCTGTGAGCGAAGCAGTTGTAAGTAGATTAAAAAAATAACACCTTCAGGGAGGAGTGGACAGGACAGCTGGCCTGGATCAAAGGCACAGAGCAGCCAAAGCTGCAGTTCTGGGGCTACTGAAAGGGGTTTGAAATCCCAGAGGAGAAAGCTGAGGGTAGGGTGAATTGAATTACCATGGGACAATGCTGCATTTTCATTCACATCTGCTTTCTCCACTTGTAGGTAGTTGTTCAATTTTCCTGGGTATTTTTTGTTGGCATGAAAGCTTAGAGTGGTGTCAGAATTTGATAGCGTAGCCTTATTCTGGCTGTATTGATCTGCCTGTGGGCATGGACACTGACATGTGCTGGCAAGTGAAATTCCTCACCTCTGCACACAGACACCAAGCTAGATATGAGAAACTGCTGGGATTGAGATTGAATTTCCTTCTCAACAAAAATGAATGTCAGGGCTGGTCTGGCTGCAGAGCTTCAAATCAGAGGTGCCAACGCTGTTAAGCTTGTGGTGGGATGTGAAAACATCCTTCAGAGCAAAGCACTCCAACCAGAGCTCTACCAGGGAGGAAATGAACCCAAGAGTCCAGCTGTTCCCTTCACAACTGGAGGGCTATGTGCAGTATGCACCATAATTAGCTGGAAACAGAACATTTGGTCAAATATCTTCCAAAAACATCCGATAGAGACAAGTTTTGACCACGTGTCTAATTTTCTGTGTTCATATGCTCTCAGTCAGGGGTGAATAGGGGAAATGCAAAGAGGCTAGCTGGGGCTTTGAGCAACCTGGTCTAATGGAAAGTGTCCCTGCCCATGGCAGGGGCTTTGGAACTGGATGATATTTAAGGTCCCTTCCAGTTCAAACCATTCTATGGATATTCTGGGTGGCTGTCTGCATCGGGCAACTGGAAAAGTCCACCAGGGGATCTGGCAAAGCTCTAGGTAGTGACGTGAGGACCCACTGGCCATTCACCAAAGGGCCTTGTTTTAGTTGTTGTAATGGATATTATGACTTCACCTGCCCTTAATCCACCCCTCCACGTTTGCTTGAAGCGATGTGAGTCAGCAGTGTCTTCCTGACCCTGCTGAGATGAAGCAGAGCAAGTGACCTTGGCTGTGCTGATAGCAGCAGGAAGAATAATCATCAGCATTGTAGCTCAAGGGCATCCAGATCCCAGTATGTGACTGAAATGTAGAAATCAGACAGACTTAAACCCATACTTTTCTTTTGGTAACTTTGTCCCCTTCTGTGGATTCTGACTGATTTTTGTCCTTTCTTTTAAATCACCCTAAAGTTTTCACGCTGGGCCATTCTAATACAGTTGTGTTGTACGCAGCTCGCACTCCAGATTGAGTTTTTTCCACCTAGCAAGAGATGTTGTGGCTTTATTCACACTCTCTGACCTTAGGCAGATGCATCAGACATCTGTTCAAAAACATATTTTGCAGGCATCCAGATCGTGACACTTGCCTCATGCTGTGCAGCCCTCGGTTGTGTTTGAAGAGCAGACTCTAATACCACTACGGGAGATTAGAGCAGTCACAAGGTCATAGTAATGCTTGCAGACCAACACTGATAGGAATTCTCAGATCCTGTCATAGAGATGATGAAGAAAGAGCCAGAGCTGATGAAAGCAGTTTAGTAGACAGTGGGTTAGCCAGATATTGGGACATCATGGGTCAAAGGACACACTTCAACTCCTTTCTTGCCTGAAGATAACTGATACATCTTCCCTCCTAAACAAATGCTCTCATCACCAGACTATATAGCACATTCATGAATGTGACTCTCTGTCTTTTAATTGAACTCCTCCTAGTCTGAACAGCATAAATAAACAGCCTCTGTTCTGGAACTGGGGCCTTTGGAAACACTCCACAGTCTAGAGGTTAGTGTTCTCAGCTGGGAAGAAGTCTTACAAGTGCATCCCTGCTCCAGTGAGTATTTACATACTGCACACAAAATACAACACTGTAGCCAAGAAGAAAGGAGAAAGCATCCCTTTCTGGGCAGGCTGCACCCTGCCAGTTTGACTTGAGTATTTAGAGGAACAGGGGAAGGGAGTGATTGGAGATTATCACGTCTCCTGGAACATAGGTAAGCCTTGAGCTTCAGGCACTCTAACCTCTTCAGACTACGCAACAAGACACTCAGCAGCTGCTGAGAGCTGGCTTTGACTGCCTTAATGTATTGGTTACTTACCCCTCAGCTATCTAAGGTAGGTCAGGATGCCAAAATCTGCTTTACGCTTTTTCCACAGCTCAGCATTGCTCAGAAAACCTGTTCCACTTAGATTCTGTCAGGCTCCAAATACCGTTTCCTGAGGAATCTAATCAGTTCCCAGAAGCCTTTGTGTGCTGCATAAGCTATTGCCTATCAGCGGCCAGTAGTTCGTTAGCACTTGTGAAAATAACAGCATTAGCAGTAATAGCAATTTAACACAGTCCATTCAAATTTCCATCCACAGAAATGAGTCACATAATCAATACCAAATCTTTACAAGTGGGCGCAGTGAATTTCAGAAAGGTTTGTAAATTAACGCACCGAAAGCAATTCATTGTGACTCGTTAGCAGCATATGGAAATGTCAAGAATTTCTAGGCATGAGATGTGAAACGTCCAGTAGATCTAAACCAGCAGAATGGATGCAGATTAAACTGATTAAAGATAGGAAAAGGAAGAATTTGCAATCACTGTTTTATTCACTTGGTAAGGTGTCCCCACGGTAAATGACTATTGTTCTTAAAATCCTCTTCTTCCTTGGATTCCTGTAGCAAACGAGGTAGCAAGATCACCCCTGTTCTTCCTGGAAAACAAACAAGCAAACAACAACAGAAAAAGGTCATGTGTGTAGTGAACGGAAGGCAATAAAGGATTGTTGAGTGAAGGCAGCTTTTTAAGTGGTCTTTGTAGACAGATGTAACCCTGCGGTCTGGGGAAAATTTCTTTGCCACTATGTATGGACTGGAGTAAGAAGCTGAACCCACTGCCCAGGAACATGCCCAGGGCAAATGTTATCACGTCAGTTAAAGCAAAATTGTGCTAGCTGCAGCAGCATGATAAACCATTATTGCTTTCATTGTGTAATAGCATATATATATATATATATATACACCAGCAGATCTCATTCTATTGTGTGTTGGCTGAGGAGTTTGCCCAGCCAGCAGCTCAGATGCGTATCCCAGGCAGGAAAGCTGAAGGACACAGGAGATTTACCAGCTTGGCTGTTTTTTAGTTGGAAGTCATCTCAGCAGGGTAAGAGCAGAGGTGAGATGCTGCACCCAACATGTCGGTGGATGGGGATAGCAACTCCTCTGACATGACAAGGGCTCTCAGTAGGGGTTTGCCTTGTCAAACAGAGTTCATCTCTCCAGGACAGGAACCTCATGACTGAAAATGGTTATTCAGCAAGAATTAGACCTGGTTTCATGCTGCAGTTACTGTAATGCAGCCAATAACCTCACACAAGGGATGCTTTGCCTAGCATCCAGAGAGCCAGCATCATAGGGTCGAGGCTTTCAAACCAAACTGTTTGGAAGCAATGCCTGGAAGAAAAGATGTGGTGGAAAAGCGTAGCCAGTAATGGCAAGATGTTCCTCCACAGAAGTCCTGTAACTGCTCCCTGAGGGGCTGGAGATGGGCATCTGAGAGAAATGAGAAACTCCCTGGGCTCTCACAAAACACCAGAAACCACATAAGCGTAAAGCATGCAGGAGAATGTAAAAAGGGCATCCGAGGGATGGTCACTCAGTGCAGGGGACACAGTGGCTGTGAATGAGAAAGTGTTATGTCATCATGAAAGGACCTACACTTCCCAACATTATGCACTTATGATGAACACCTATCTCCTGGACACAGCCCTAGTTCCTTCAGGTATCAGATGTTGTATGGTTGTGTAAACCTAATCCCATATGTGTGGTCCTAACTCCCCTTGATTTCAGCACAAACAGCACTGGAAAATTGTCCGGTGACCTTTAGATGCCTTTTCTGTCTCCAATACTGAATAACCTCATTACCTCTTGCTTGCCGTTTCTTGCTCCCTGGATTTTGAAACTGGTACTTCAACAACTGCTCAGGATACACAAATTAATTTTAGCAACACTTTTTCTCCTACAATGGAGAGAATGTTCATTCTTTTTTTGAATAGCATCAGAAGTCTGGTCTTGCCTTGTCTCAAAGATTCTCTCCTGACCTATACTGAGCCCTGTTAAGATGACATGATTTTGAATGATTTATGCTTCAGAAAAGCTTGTTGGTTTGGGGATTGCTGCTATTTCCCTTGTTGTGCTTTCTTCACCGACAGCAAGCCTTGCAGCTCACCTTGCTGGGACCCAGTGAGTTGGCCACTGGTGCTGTACACCTCACAGACTATGAGCCAGGGGACAGTTTGATCGCTACCTTGTGTTTCAACCTCATGGAGAGCTCAGACTCTCGGGGACAAGAGGTTAATTGGAACAGATGTTATTGCAGAAATTGCATGATGCCCGGAGATCACGTCTTCGCCTCCTTAAGCCTTTTCAGTGGGCTTGGGCTGCGTGATCTCTCTTGTTTTTCTCACACTGGGCCCCTTTTCATCTTTTGAATCACTCCAAACAATGGCAATCTTTACAAATACAACAAGCCCTCCTCTTTATATCAGGCATTCCTCCCTCTAGGGATACAAGTGATCCGACCTGAAGCAAGAAGTAATTAAGGGCATTTTTAAAAGCTGTGTGTTTCCCCCCTTACAGCCTTAGCAAAAGTTGTGTCTAATTATACTTTGGTGGTGTGTTTGTGCTCTCTGCTGGTTTTGACCTCTTCCTTTGAAAGGCTCTTGTAGAGCTTCAAAGAGGCCTCAGATTTACTTTAAGTGTCCCCAAAAGAGATGATGTAAAAACTTTTTGACTTCAGATTACTCTTCCTCTCTTGGAGTGGGAAACAAATAGAGACTTCCTCATACTTTTGAAAATCTGCTTTTTGCTGGTTTGAAAGGATGCAACAGAAGCACCTCTGAGACTGTACACACAATTATGTCCCAGTACTACTTCTGTTAGTGGGAATGAGCAAAAAAATCTTAAGGGCTCCCCCTCCTCCCAGTGAATCATGTCCCAGAGCTCATTATTATGAACAGCAGATAGAGAGGTAAGAGATGGAAACTAAATCTGAAATCATAAACTCATTAGCAGACATCTATGGCCATCTCCCACATGGCCATGAATGTGGGCCATCAGGTATTTCTGAATAACTGTCGAGGTCTGAAATGTACCACAGGGAAAACAAACCTTTCTTCACTGAATACTCCTTCTGAGCAGCTTCACAGTGAAGTCGAAGTTACACAAAGAAGTAGGTGCAAGCAAAGCAATAGAGTTGAGAAATATTGGTGGTCTGTCCTCTTAGAAAAAGGCTTTTAGGTCTTGGCCACACCACCCATTACTAGCCATAAGGTGCTATTACTGCAGTCCACATTTTGTGTGACCTCCTCCGTGCCTGTGGGCATCAGCTGAGCTTTGGGCTTATGTGTTGCTGGAAAGTTGAAGTCAAGCTACAACCTCTGTGAAACCAGGAGAATTTTCTCTGTCATTTGTCACAAACTTTCAGCCAATATGCGAATGCACCTTGTCCCCACATCTCTTCCAGCTGTGTTCATAAAGATAGCTCATTGGAACCTAACTCCATAGCTTATATTTGAACAGGAGAAGGGCAACTCGATCCCATTCAGTGTTTTATGGCTGAGGAATCCAACTTTGCACATCCTCATTCTGCAAACCAGAGCTGAAGACCTCAATCATGTACAGCCCGGTCTATGGAAGGCCATGTGGTCGTAGGGGCTTTCTAAAGAAATAAAGAATAGAAAGCTGAAAAAATTGTTCCTGTGTTCTGGGCAACAAGAGTTCATCCTGCACCCTGTCAGCACAGCAAGATTACATGGTAGAATTAGAAAATGCCATCATCAGCTGCAACTCTGGCAGAAATAACCAAGAGCATGTAACTCAGCTGTTTAGATTGAGAGAGGGTAACAATAGTAAATTATTTAACTAACATTTGTAACTGAAAAATAACATCCTTTGTATTTCTCTGCTATTCCGGCTAAGGACTTGAAATATTCCTATTTCCCCCAGCCCGGGTTGCTCACTGCCAGGCTGTGCTCCCATGATGTGAAAGATTTACCTTTCCTCAATATTAAACAAAATCATGAGGTAGCATTTCTTTAGCGTAATGTGCGGTGGCATCTCCCTCTGGTAATATGATTTATTATACCCACTCTACATTTTGCAGAATGATGCACGTGGCCAAGTACCTTTAATGAAAAGTGATGCCTGGAGAAATGTTTCCCTAGAATAGAGAGCATAAAAAGCAACTGCTGACCTCTCCCCATCCACGGTGATGCATGAGTTCCTCCAACAAACAGTGAAGCGTGGAGTTACATTTTCCTTATGTAAACTGAACTAAGATTTAATGTTTTTCAGAGATCCAGTGGTACTTAATATCCATTTCTCACATACAGAAGAAGAAACCTGAGGACAGAATTCCTGGATATCAGATTGTCAATGGTGCTACTGTTTCATTATTTATGTTCAGAGTGCTGAACACAGGCTGAGATAGTTGGGGTTGTTCAGCCTGGAGAAGAGAAGTCCCTGGGGATCTTTATCACACCCTTTCTGTATTTAAAGGAGCTTGTTAAGAAAGGTGGACAGAGACATTTTACTAGGGCCTGTAGTAATAGGACAAAGGCTAACAGTTTTAAACTACAAAAGGATAGATTTAGATCACATATGAAGCAGAATTTTGTTGTGAAGAAGGTGGTGAAACACTGGTTGGATGGGGCTTGGAGCAACCCTGAGTAGGAGGTGTCCCTGCCCATGGCAGGGAGGGTTGGAATGACATGATCTTTAGGGTCCCTTCCAACTCAAACCATTCTATGATTCTATTTCTTTTCTCTAAGATGTCTCTAACATAAAATTGTCTATAACATAAAATTGTCTCCAACATAAAATTTAAGCCTGAAATTCTTTTATGGCTTGTACTAAGCAAGAATGAACTTTCCCGTGTCTCTTCAAAACTGGAAGGATGCAGTTAGATGCATTTCTCCTTAGAGGTTTTGTACCATGTAAAATGAATGTGGTGGCACTGGGATGTGCACATGGTAAAGCATCTGGTTTCTATGTACAGTATGAAGAAAAGGCTCTTCTTTCTAGGAGTAAGGAACTCTTTAACTCTTACAAGAGGCAAGGAGAAATCCCCTGGCATACACTGAGGCCAGGCTATGGAATTTTATTTGATCTGAACTGACACTTGTATCTGAATTCCTCTAAATACAGTGATCCAACTGGCTGCATTTTTACTGGAATTATGTGACACAGCTAGGGCCAAGCTGCATTCATGGACAGCGACGTATTAGGCAGCGCTTTCATTCTAATAAGATATAATTGTCTTGGGCCTCATCCACCTTTTTTCCTCAAAAATATTTCCGAGGCTATCTGAAACCCAATGAACTGTGATCTGTTAGTTACTGGGTTTTGAGGCAATAGTAATATGCTTTATTTTCCAAGACTTTACTGATATTCTTCTTAGATTACAAAAGCAAGCATTAGCCGAGTAATAGGTTGGGTCTTTTTCCTCCACAAACACAAACACGAGACAAAAAGTCTTTGCTGAATGCAAGCTAAATAATCTCTCTGCTGGACGGTATTTGATTTTTCTTCTCTAGAAAGGTTCCCAACCTCAATATCATTTATCACTGCATTCAACATATACGGAGACAATATCAAGGTTATTTAAAATGGATTGTATGTCTAGTGTTTGTGCAAGGTTGTTACGGCAGCTTTTTGTCTGTGTAAGGCTGTCAGCTGCATATTCCATTACATCTACTTTGCAGGGCAATAAAGTAGATTTTCCTGTCCTCCAGTGGTTTCCTGGTCTCCGAGCAGAATTCCCACACCAAAGGCAATGTAGCAGGTTTATCCTGATCATAAAGTGAATACACACAGGGTGATTTCTGCTGTATGGAGACTTTATTCATCTTATGGGAAAGATAATGCATATAATACTAATATATGAATGCAATGCAGTATCTAAAGATATATATTCCCAGGAGGCAATTTATCTGAAGGGCTGTTTTTCTGGTGTTCATTCATTTGTGGGAAGATGGTATTCCCAGACTGAAAATGAAGCAAATGAAGGGACTTCCCTGGTGCAAAGTGATGGATGATGATTTTGTTGCTACTGTCAAGAGATGCATTAGACTAGGTTTCTCATTCTGAAAACGCTAGATGAGAAGGGATTAATTTCATGACCATTTGGGAGACTGAATTTCCATTCTTAATTATAAAATGATGCCCTATTATAATTTTCTCTGAGGTACCTTGATGATTGAAGCTGAGTTACTTGACTCAGGGACACAAAGAGGTTCCAGAAGGCCCAAAGGCAAGACTTGAAGCACATGATTTACAGGGCAGGATGTAGCATACTGTGAAAATCCAAGCTCCTTTCACGACAGGAACACAAGGCAAGCTGCCACCCTTGCCCTCCCTGCCTGTCCTGGTAAGACTGCTTGTTGGGAATTGGAAAGCAAGTGCCATGATCCGAAAGCATAATCCACCCAAGATAGTATGGAATACAATTTCCCAAGGCTTTCCTTGATGTGTGACCCTGTACTTTTCCAAGACTGATGTATGTTTTTATATGAAACATTCTGTATACAACATCACTAATTTTTCTACCCAAGACAACCACTTTGCATTGTTAATCTGTTAACCCTTTGCTCAGAAAAAGGCTGATGCCCAGGTCAAAGTTCACTGAGATTATGCAAGACATCAGTGGTGGGACTTGACTGACTAAACACAGTATCATTTTAGAGACATTAAGATCTCCTATATGGCCTCCAGCTGCAGCCCTGGCAGACTGCAGACCCATGGGCTCAGTGTCCTCTTTGCCAGGACTCTGAGAATTTAGAATGGCACGAGACATGCCTGTCTGAACAAAACTCATTTGGGGCAGTTGGATACTAGGAAAAATTTCTTCCCCACAAGAGCTGTCCAGCTCTGGAACAGACTGAACCAGAGCAGTGCTTGGTTCCCCATCCCTGGAGGGTTTTAAGAGACATCTGGATGTGGTGCTAAGACACATGGTTTAGTGGTGACCTAGAAGTGGTTAATGGTTGGACTCGATGATCTCAAAGGTCTTTTCCAACCATAACAATTTTATGACTCTAACTGAGTCCAGTCTCATAAAGATAGTGATGGGTTTGAGCCAGGAATGGTGTTGAAGGGGGGAAAGTTCAGCTCTTTGGCATTGTCACTCCATGTCACTGCATTGGCATCATCAGAAACGTACTCAGCTGATCTGATATTCCCCAATGAGAAGCGCTGGTGAGATCTAAGGCTGTGACTCATAAATATGTCCTGACTATGTTGTGGGTTTTTTTGTTGGCATTAGTTTGTGTAACAGGATTGTCTAAGTGGTAGGTGATGGTTGTGTCGCTTTTAGCAGGAGTACATTATGCTAACTTATCCCACTGAGTTTCTCTCTAAGGTAACACGATGTGATGCAAAGATTACCTGACATAAACTGATGCTCAGGTCTGGGTTTTCATGAAACTAATGGATCTGGCTCCACTTCCCTGAGAGCCAGTGATGGATGAGGTCAGGTTTCACTAATGTGCTCTGATGCATGGCGCTACATTTCTTTAATATAAACTAATCCATGTCAAGGAGTATCCCTGACTCCGTTTGATAGATGAGACTGGGTTTTTATTTTTGGACCCAACAGGAATACACAGACACCTTTTTTGGCTCTGCAGCCACATGCGGGGTTGTATTTCTGTGTGTTCAGAGAAACTCACTCTCATGCATTACTATATATTAAGGAGTTGCATGGGTTTTGCACTACAGTAAACCCCAGCTATGTGCATAAATAGCTATCAGCAAAAAAATGAGGTTGCTCCATCATTTTCTATCAGTAACATCAGCTCACAGGCAAGATCTTTTTTTTTAAATGGGCCTGTCTCATGCTGGCCTAAATAGCAGAGGGAAAAGTCATTTTATTAATCATTTTACTGCACATTAGCAGTTTTCTTGGATATCCAGAAATAACGTCATCTGTTTCTTCCTAGTTTAGAAGGAGGGAGCCCTGCCATTACATTGCAGTTATTCTCTGCAGCCCTCAGTCTTATTTGTGCTACTGGTCAGTCTCTGTTGTTTAGGATGTTTTACGTTATCAAACGAACGCTGATTGTGTTTAAATGACAGAAAAAAAATACGCATTGCGCATTACTGATTTCAGGCAAAAAGAAAACTAATGGCACTGAGCTGCATTATTTTTTCCCTGTCTCAGACTTAAATGGCTTCTTCAAAATGTAGGTTTCTTTGTTCAGCTCCTGCCAGGGAATCGAGGCCTCAAACATCATTGGGCACCAGAGGAATTCAGCTCCATGTGTTTCTTTTCACATAAAGGACAAGTGACACGTTTTACAGACACAA
The DNA here is from genome assembly GCA_025345505.1 of Todiramphus chloris collaris. Lineage (NCBI taxonomy): Eukaryota > Metazoa > Chordata > Aves > Coraciiformes > Alcedinidae > Todiramphus > Todiramphus chloris. The sequence goes on along the minus strand of JANVCC010000261.1, from coordinate 10,687,161 downwards.
GGGCATTGCAACTTGGTTTCAGCTGTTGTGAACTCCCCTCTCTAGGTCTGCCAAAAATTACCTGGAATAATGAATTTTTTTAAAGGAAGACTGAGGAAAAATAAGTAAAAGTGGTATAGCCCAAACCCATTTCTGTGTCTGGGTAATACCCAGGATTTTTCTCTTGTTAGGGTTTATTATGGATTTAGCCTACAGTAGAAGCTTTTGAATAAATTTCTGTGGTTACACCACCAACTGACACCTCCCTCTCCTCCCTCTGTCCCTCAAGGCCTGGGCCTCACCACCATCTGATGGTGACATCTTCATACCTGTCTCAGCCTTTTGACTCTGCAACGGTGGAAGCCCTGCTCCCATAGGACTTCCACTCAGACCTCTCTATGCCTTGAATGCTGAGCACACACTTTACACACATCTTTACATTTCTGCTGCCAGGTGTATTGCCACTGGATGTTTCAGGTTGCCCAATATTTAAAATAATAGCAGACAGGCTTCCATTTCATTTTAGTCCACAGGAATCTGATGAGTTCAAAAAGGGTGAACAAATTAGATGCCCATATCCATTTTGCAGTGACCTGAGCCTTGTAAGAAATTATATTTCTTTGGATGTTGGCAGTTTCTATTCTCTGGGGACTTGAGTGAAGGAGATGTCCCATACTGTGCAATACAGTGGATGGCAAAGCTATCCGAGCTAGTCCCACTCAAGCTAGTTCTGGAACACCAAGCAGTTTAGATATTGCATGCTTAAATAACACTGCTGAGGGCTGGTTAATGTCACGTGAGATGGAAAACACCACTAAAATCTACTGCTTCCAGGCCCAGGTTAGGTTAGTATCTCTTCCCAGTGCTGCATCATGCCAGGCTTGTGTGGCAGCAGGTACAAAGTTACCCGGGTGGCTTTGCACAGAATTCATGCTGGGTACACATCTCTTTCTTGTCTTTGCATGGGACAGCAGTGATGACAGTCACCACTGTAAAGTTACCCAGTTCTATCGTTATCTCTACTGAGATGAAATATAATTTCACTTGGATGTTCTTATCAGTTCTTCATAGAACGGTAGGGGTTAGAAGGGACCTCTGGAGATCACCTGGTCCAACCCCTTTGCTCCAGCAGGGTCACCCGGAGCAGGGGGGCCAGGGTCATGTCCAGGTGGGTTTGGAATCTCTCCAGAGAAGGACACTCCACAACCTCTCTGGGCAGCCCGTTCCAGGGCTTTATGACCTCCAAAATGAAGTTTTTTTCCTTCTTCAGAAAATCCCAGCCTCATACAACACACACCACGGAAAACAACCATTTCACATTTTATCTTGGAGAAACATGGATCTAAGATTTTATTTACTGGGTGAATGGAGGATGTCAGAGTAACCCAGCCTCTCTAAATCTGGAGAAGGATTCACATCATTTTAAGCAAAGCAGTCAATCAGTTGCAGCTCTCTTCAGTGAGGAAATCACTGGTATGGTACCACTTGTATTACCCGAAGCTGTGCATCGCTATTAATTCATTTCACAACTCAGTAACCTCAAGCTCACACAACTCTCATACATACCAGATTCTCTTAACTGCACTGTTCTGCTTCAGGAGGAGATGAAACAGGCTCTGAATATGTTTCTGCATCTCGCCTCCTTACATCTTACTTTTTATTGGCATTTGCCATCATTTGGTCTGGAAGGAACCCAAGTTTCAGTATTGTTCTCGGGAGAAACAGGCATGATGTATCACCTTACATTAGGGAAATCCAGTTTCCTGCAATAGCTTTAAATCAAGGAATCAAGATAGAAAATGATTCATGAAACAGAGCTTCCGAGAAAAAAACAGCTCCATGAAGGAGGGTTTTACTGATTAAATCTGATGAATGATGTTCTGGCTTTTGTATCTATGATGATCTGTGAGAGCTGGTGTTGTGAAAGAAGAAGAAAAAAAGTGCCTCAGTCTGGGCTTCGTAACTGTGATAAATGCAATATTTCTTCTTTTTTTCCATATTACGTGAATAGTGGAGAAAGTTTTATTGCTGTGAAGGAATTCAGGTGGGTTTCGATTCAGGTGTGCTGATGTCCAGCTACATTTCTTGAGCTTGAAAAGCACGTACAAAGTCAGAATAAAGAAAACGCCAGTATCTGCCGCTGGTTTATCCCAGAACGTGTGATGATGGCTGTTGTTAACACACTTAGCAGGACGGAACTCCAACTCCCGGCGGCCGCAGCATCCCGGGAAGGGCAGCGGCAGCATCCCTGGGAGGAAGCGGCAGCATCCCGGCAG